>PVIJ01018578.1:0-25990 GCA_004024925.1 Scalopus aquaticus
GAGGTGGTGGCAAATTCAGGCTTTAGTGGTGATAGCACTGAGACTTAACCCTTAGGCCACCAGGGAGGCCCAGATGATGAAGATTTGAATGTAATTTTGAATAGAGTATTATACCTAACCAGAAAATAAACTATGAAAGAGAAGAGAGATTCTTTGATCCATTCATTCTATCAGTGAATATCATATTGGCAGAATCTATGCTGGGTATTAGGGAGACAAAGATGAATAAAACACAGTTCTAATCTCACAGAGCCCTTATGGAGGAGAAGATACAAAACCAATGACTAAAATACTCTGTAATAAGATCTATATAGTGGTATCAATGTTATATAATTAGTCTTTATAATTTTATGTACCTTCGGTGTCCTTATCTTGCTCTCTTCCTTCCTAGCCCATGCTTGGCTAAATGAATTTTGGTAAACTCAACTCTTGCCATATTCAGTAACTGTCCCCATATAATCAAATGGGACTAGAAAAACACATTCAAGCGAATTTACAGAAATTCATTGTCTATTCAATTTCACATTCTCTTAAATGACATTTTTACTCCTTTTCTCTTTTTAAATTTCTAACATTTACTCTATGACCTCCACTACTACTTTCATTGTCAACTGATGAACTTTTTTCATATTGCATTGAGAAAACAGAAAGAATTGTAAAGAATGTCCACAAGTTTCTATGAACATATCTACCATTTACTGATATACATACATATCTATGTATGCTCTATCTTGTTTCCTATTACTATGTAAAAATTTTACTGTCTTATGCCTTGGTCAAACCCTCCATTTATATATTATTTTTCAATCTCTTGATACTTAAAAACATTGTTCCATAAATGAATCAAATTTTTCTTATTGGATTATTCCTATAAACCAGTAAGCTCCAGACACATGTTATTCAAGAGATAAAGCAAAGCCTAAAGAGATCATAAGGTCAGAAAGTTTGAAGATCACTTGTAATGACGAAAGTTGATAAAATAGTAGAGAACAATATATAGACCTCTCAGCAAATGTCCTTAGTACAAAAGATGGACAAGGACCAAACGCCCCTGTGGGTTACTTGATACTGTATAACTTTAGGAATTTAGGTGCAACTCTGGGACAGAAAGAGTGAGAACTAAAATCTTGAAAAGACTAAGAACACTTTTTGACTTGGTTGTGGCTGTTGTAGTTATCAGCAATAGCAACTTGTGATGGTTAATTTTGTATAACAACTCGACTGGACTACAGGATGCCCAGATAGCTTGTGAAGCATGATCTTAGGGTGTGTATCTGAGAGTGCTTTCAGAAAAGATTAACATATAAATAGACTTGAATGAAGGAGGTGGCCTCACCAAAGCTAGGGAATATCGTCCAATCTATTGAAGGCATGAGTAGAACAGACAATGTGGAAGAAGGGCAGATTTGAGTTAGGATACCCATTTTTCCTGACTTGGGATATTCATGAGTCTTGTTCTCAGGTCTTTGGGAACAATCAGGGACTACTACCATTGGTGTCCCTAGTTCTCAGGCCTGGACTTGGACTAGAACTACACCAATGACTTCCCGGGGTTCCAACTTGCAGAAGGCAGATCTTGAAAACTTTGCAGTCTCTATCTATCAATCTATCTATCTATCTATCTATCTATCTATCTATCTATCTATCTATCATCTATCATCTGTCTGTCCATTTATCCATCCATCCATATAGCTATACCTAAGTATCATCTCCTATTGGTTCTGTTTCTCTGTAGAACCCTAATGCAAGACAATATAAAAAATAGTTATTCAAATAAAAGATAAGGTTTAAGGTTGGGTATCCTTGAATGTATGTTTCCAGATGCTATATGTACTACAAATATAATTTTAGGCATTCTTCTAATTTTTATTTTAGAATTTGGGAATTTGACAGAAAATCTTACGCATTTAAAATGCTAATGTGAAAAATGATCCATCAAATGACTAATCAAAAAATAAGATGAACTATTAAAAAGTTCAATAAAGTTCATGTTAACAGCTACTTGTAAAGAATCATATGGTACATTAACATTTGGGAGGGTACTCTAATGAAAAGTAATGGTGCTCAGCAGGTGTTTGGAAAACAAGAATTTCATTGCAGTGCATTATACTGAAGTTAAGATGCAATCAAGTTGGATTCTTTTGCCCCTATATTAACTGAAAGTTAAAGTGTATCCCAAAGGAGAATTTGTGAACTAACTAGAAGTTTTATATTTCAAACTCCTAAATTACTTTTTTTTTTAACTTAATCACATTTAAGAAAAACTTTTCTTCTTTGCTTGATATGCAGAGATGTTGTTTACCTGAGTAGTGCATCCCTAGATGTTCAAGACCGATGATTATGTCTCTTCTTTCCCTGGTGTCCAGGTCAACCAGAAACAAGCTTAATTGTATACTTTGCTTTATCCCTTTAGTTTTCACAGCATGATTTACCATCAATTTTAAGAGTCTTCTAAATTTGGAAAAGGAATTTAACCATAACTTGTCATTAAAGAGATCCTTTTCCTTTAGTTTTAGAAACTTGACTACTGAAGCAAATAAAGTGCTATCCTTTTTTCTTCTAAAAAGAGATAGGAAATAAGTGGAAAGTACATTGCCTATTTTGCTTCCTCAGAAAGATCCTCTCTTGGGGTAATCATTGTGCTGTCTGCTAATGAGTTTGAGAGTCTAATCTGACATTGATGTTCTTTATGCATGATTTAATTGTTTCATGTTTAATTGCATTACAACAAAGCCAACATCTGTGGCAATGAAGATATAAAGAATATTTCGTAAAGTCAGAAAAGTAGAATGAAGTCATAGAGCAGACTTCCCCATGGAAAAAATTTCTATGAAATTGACTAACCATCTCAATTATATTAACAACAGAGGTCATGGCAATACAAAACACAGCAAATTAGGAAAAGACAGATACCTTAAAAACCATCAAAAGAGAGCACAAACCATTCATATCTTTTGTTTTTAAATGAGAAAAGGGTTTTTAATTTTATTTTAATCTCATTTATCATGTTAGATATATTAATGAGGTGTCACAAAATTCCAAATAATCAAATGCACTATAAAATGCAAAACTTATTGATGTTTATTCTTAGTTATTACAGTGGTTTAATTTCTTCTTTGTAAAGTGAGGAATTCACTTTTAGATGACATACATATGAAAACTCTAAAGTTAATATGTTCATTTTCACTCTGTGAAAATGATTTTTTAAATACATGGAAAAGAAATATCTGATATATAGTAGAGTGATAATTTATACTTGCTAAATGGATAAATATATAAATTGTCTTAGAGAATGGCATAGGGTATGTGAGGAGTACACTAGACCAAGATATTGATTGAATTTGAAACAAACCATGAAATCCTAACATTAATTCTTAATTCTTTTTTGTATTTCTTTTTAAAGTATGTATTTTTTAATTGAGTTATGCTGGTTTACATCACTGTATATGATTTAGGGATAGAGGTTTACACCTTTTCATATGTATGTTATCACACTACACTTGCCACCAAAGCACCTATAATCCTCCGCCATAGTCCATTGAGTCGTCTCCCTCCTTTACTCCCCTCCCCCCTTCCCCATCTGGTATCCTCCATTCTGTGATAAGATTTCTAGGGTTTGTTTTAGTTTAACTTTGTCAGTACCTTTGCTTTGTTTCTTTATATTCCACATGTAAGTGAAAGCATCTGGTATTTGTCTTTTTCTTCTGACTTATTTAACTTGGCATAATACCCTCCAGTTCCATCATGTTATTATGAAAGACACAATTTCATCTTTCTTAAACTTTCATCAAAAAAACTTTTTTATAGGATGAGTCCTTGTAAAAATTCTTCTTTTCCTGGTGTTCCTCTTCTTTCACTGTGCACAGGGCCTGTGATTTACTTCCATGCAATGGAATATGACAAAGTAATAGGATGAATGTGATTACATTTGGGTGATTACGCATGACTGGATCTTTTCATGCTGGAGCCTCTCCATTTTTAGCTTTGAAGAAGTAAGTTACTATGGTTCCTTAAGCTCCAAGGAATTGAATATTGTCAATAACCGTGCCAATGACTGAGTGGCCTTTTTTTCCAAGTTGAGGCTCCAGATGAGACTGCAGCCCTGGTGACTAACTTGATTGCAACTTCATGAGTGAACTTGAAGCATAGAATCCAGCTAACCTGATACTACTGTGAGATAATAATTGTGTGATGTTTTAAGCTACTAAGTATGTAATGGCTTAACAACAGTGTTGATAACTAGTACAATAGAGAGCCTGGTACAAAAACACCTAAAAGAAGGTTGCTGAAATTACTAAAATCTGAAATATAAGGCTTTAACTTTGGGGGAAAAAATAGTAAGAAGAGGGGAGTTTTCATTTTGTATAGAAAACTGGTGAGCTGTTTTAGAGAGTGGTAAAATATTGGATAAATCTTGGAAAGCTCAAGTTTGAAAGATGGCATATGTAGAGAATAATCTTAACTTTTGTCTAGGTGCTATTGAGAAAATTAATGAAAGTGAGATTTAGTTGTAACTAACTTCATTTGACAAGATATTCAAGAAAGCAATAAACTCAGGGGGAAAAATGCTTGCAGACAGAATTTAGAGGGAACATAAATAATTCAGAAATTGCAGTGTTGTAAATGACATGATTTCTCAACAAATCCAAAGTGTAGACATTATGGCATAATTTCAGTTGCAAAAAAATCCAAGGGTCTGTCTGAAACAGGCTATCTTAGTATAAGAGGAAGAGTGAGGAGCAACCTCAGAGCCAGTGGGTGGCATTCATAGGCAACTCATGGTAGAAGGCAGAGCTTTCTGAACTCTACAACCTGATGACCTGTGGGAGTAATGGGAAATAGGGGTGGAGCTGTGGTTTGGACAGTTAATAGCTGGTGAGGAGGAGTGTCCACAGGGAAGCTGCCAGCTTGCCACATGTGACTTTGGCTTGGACCGTGGTCTCTGCTCAATGGATACTGTCTAAGGTAAAACAGAATGCCTCATGCCTGCCTACAAATTCATTTCCCTCTCGCTCTCTCTTATTCTCAGCTCTCCTTTTTCTCTTGTTATTGTTGTTTCTAATCATATGTCTACTTTTGGGTCATTCCTACAGTTGCAGGCATGTGAATGAAGAACCACCAACCAGGTTCATTTCCTTTTCCCCTAGGTTTGCTTGGTTTCATTAGAACTTGGAATGAATTTAAGAGGCCATTTAGTAGATTCTTTAAACTGAAAATGAAGGATTACAGAAAATATAAGGCTATAATCCCACAAAATATCAAGAGGCTCAGAGTTCTTATAATTAAATCTATAGAAAGAGAGCTATCTTAAAAAACAGCTCTGGAATGGATTTTGGCACAATTGACTAGAACTAAATACAGAGATTGTGTCTTTGAGACACAAGTGTTTTATTTTTTTTCTTTTTTTAAATATATATTTTTATTGTTATTTATATCTTTTACATTTTGTATTCCCCTTGGGTAACCCACCACCAATTCACCTGTGATCCATCTCTGTGGTCCCTTGGAGACACAAGTGTTTTAGAGAAATATTTTGGCAAAATCTTTGCCAGTTTAGGTGAAAAGAATCAGAGATTTATTTGAGAAACAAATGGACTTCTTGTTTCCACCAAAATGTGTATGTTCTCCTATGCCCTGTTCCAAAATGGATGGCCAGAATGGTGAAAAAGGAAGGAGGAATGTTAGAGAACAGAGCCAAGCACAATGGAACTATGGGGAACAATGGACCAGGGAGCTCTTCCCAGCAGAATAACTGGAGCCCAATGAAAGAAAATTACCTAACCCCAGTAGCGAAAGCTTACATTCCCAATAGTCTAGCAGAAGTTTGGAAGTGATGACAGCTATCTGCTGGGAAGACTTCTGCTTTTTGGATGGAAATGTTATTGTATCTCATGTAGCTTCATTCTTCATGTGTGTCTGAATCAAAGGAACTGAACTTGAATTTAAAATGCATACATACCTGAGATGTATATGTATATATGTATATATACACATATATTTATATATGTATGTGCATATACATACATCATATATAGGTATGCGGGTATATATATGTATATGTGTATATGTATGTATGTATATATGTAGATTAAGTCTGATGCCATTGTTGTTATGACATCTGGGGTGTCTTATTTTGGGAGTGGTATTTTGCATGGGGAAAGCACATAAATATTTTTGAATAAGAAAATGGAGTGTGGCAGATTAGACTAGTAAATGTTCACTTGTTTTTCACAAAAATGTATTTCCCTGCCTTATTGTTGTTGGGCTTGGCATTATAACTTAACTTGACAAAGGAATGTGGGCAGAGGTGGCAGTGTACCAGTTATAGGCCTAGACTTTAGGAAGTACCAGATATTTCTGTGTGTCCTTTTGGAAGCTCCAAAACATTCCAACTAGAAGAAAATGACCCCTTGTGACAGCTGTCCCTTCAGCCAAGGTCCAGATCAACAGACCTGTGAGTGTGAGAATAAACGTATGTTGTTGGATATCACTGAATTCAGGGGTGGTTTTTCAACAACAAAAACCAAAAATTACATGGCACCATGGTTGGTTAAATTCTTTGATTATGCTTCAGCTTATTCATGTGTTGCACAACTTAGTTGAAATAACTCGTCCCCTATGTGTAACTAGTACGCAGTATTTTATATGTAGTTTTAAAAGGATAACATATTTCTTTTCATTCACTCAAAAGTGTGCTTTACATATTAAGTACACAGCAGTAGGGGGTCATGATGTATATGAGGAACTCTCAAAGTTTAAAAATATCATATACATGTATGTGTAAATGTGTGTGTTTCTTCCTCTAAATAATAAATATATAAATGTTTAATCTCTCTCTCTCTCTCTATATATATATATAATATATATATATATATTCCCAGCATTTAGAGAAAAAGAGAGAGATTGAATTTTGCACATACATCCTCATTGTAATATTTTCAGCTTCAGCAGAAGTAACCCCAGGGATAAATGGAGAATAAGAACAGAAAGGTACAAGGAACTATGAAATAGAAATTTATAAATTTATAAGCTATAGAACACAACTAAATTCCTACCTGGATGATTTTTAAAGGGTCCTCATCTTTGTATACCTTGGAATGGATAGAAGGACAAGAATTCAATTTGCTCTAACTTGTGTTGTGAATGTTGTTGGTGTACTTCCTGAGCAGAGGGAAAAAAATTCTATTTCTTCTTGTCATGTTGACAGCTTTTGCTACATAAATAGATAGCTATGTAGGCAGATACCAAGGTGTGAACTTCCCCCATGCATTTTAATTGGATGTTAGACTGGAAGTGTGGGATTGAGCATTTAAATGGTAAGAGTGCCCATCAAATAAAGTCCAGATATCTACTTTAAATCATAAAGGAGTTAACAGGGAGGCCAATTTTCTGTATTAGTAACTAGGTCTTATGTTCCAGATGCAGTCCTAAAGAGTGATGTTTCTGATCTAAGGAGAACAGACATGTCTCCATTTTTTTTTTTCTTCTTAAATCATCCCTGGAAAGGACAGCTTTGGTGAACAAACTTTCAGTATCAATTTTTTGCAGACCAAGATAAACCCCTCTGATTTACTTTTCCCTAGAAGCTTTTTTTTTTGGCACTGTGAAATAGTAATTGATTAATATCAATTGACTTTGATTAGTCAATTGATGAATAGACTGAGCAATATTTACATAGTGTTTAAAATGTTTCAGGCCCTGGAGTCCTCATCAGGTACAAAGCACATAAATAGTTACTGCTATATAGACGCTAATATTCGAAAAAACAATAAATCAATAAAAGGAATATAGATGAGATGATAAATTGTAATGTTTTATAGAAAAAAGGGACAGAGAGATTAAAGACACTCTGCAAAGGTAAAATTTAATTCTAAATCTAACGGGGAGGAAGGAACTGGCATGGGCATATGCCAGGCATATGGAAGGCAAAGCACTGCAGCTGAAAGAAAAGCCTGTGCAAAGGAACTGAAGTGGGGGAAAGTACAATATCTCCGAGGAAGAGCAAGGAGAAGAAGAGTGAGCCCGTGGAGAAGGGTGGTGTGATACAGGGTTGAGTGATAGACAGGGGCTAAAATAAAATCTTGTACACCAGAGCAAGGGGTTTTATTAATGTGAAATAGTCTTTAAAAGATTGGATAGAACATGTTTGGTTTATGTGTTAGATCCTATGTGTGGATAGTGTATGGGAGGGGGAAGGGTGGAAGTAGGGAGACCAGTTGAAAGGCTATTGCTGAAATCAGGTGACGGGGGAATGGTGGCCAGATTAAAATGCATAGGATGGAACAGGAAAGACTCAACTAATTCCGGGTATGTTTTAGAGGTGATATGATGGGACCTATCAATGGATGGTTTGATCAGAAGTGAAAAAGAGAAAATGAACATGTATCCCATGAGTTTCTTATTTGATCACCTTAATGAAATGGTAATTATGATGGATAGAAGGAGAAAGTTCTATTTAAAGATGTCTGTGACATACCATGTGAGTATTGAATTCCAATAGTTGTGCTTATCTGTTGGGAATTCCTAGAGATTGGCCTAGAAATTTAAATGTAGTAGGTATCAGCATAAATATATATTAAAATTTATGGGTTGTTAGAGCTCTTCAATTAAAAGAATAGAGAGATGAGAAGGTACATGATGGATCCCAGAGAAGTTAGAACATAAAAATGTTTGATTTTTGGATGATAAACCAGCAATGAAGATGACACGACTAGTACAGGATAAAAATAGGAAAGTGTAATACAATCAAACAAATATTCTCCTTGAAGTGAGTATGAGGACATGAGAAGGTGGGAAGTTGAATTTACAAAGCAGACACAGGGTAAAGTATGTTTCTCTTTGGATCACAAAGAACTCTAGCCCCAAAGAATAACTTTGTAAGGCTCCATCTTGGCATTTAATGTCTTGAACAATCTTGTTAAGTTATTTTCTTTTATGCCCACTTGCAAAAGTTTTCACTTCCCCAGTTTTCCTCTTATACTGAGAAGAGGAACTTAGAAGGAATCTAAGGAGGAATCTCTGGTAAGGCAGCCATAAAATTTATCGATCAAGTAAGGACCCTACTGAGTATGAAAAGGGAATCAATAATACTAATAATAAACCAGGAGTGAATCTGGAATGTTGCGGACAAACCTGGGCATGGAAACTACATATGTCTTTGGCAATATTGAAATTGGTATTTGTTGTATTCAGTGCCCTCCTCACTTACTTTTCCAGTCTTGTTTTTCTTAGGGTGCTACCCCAAATTCTAAGAATTTAATTTTACTCTCCTTGATCATGGCAGATTATTTTAGCACTCCAGTTGTGCCAGTTAACCTTGAAAATTTCTTTCTAATGAAGTAATCTAGTGTAGCTATTATAATCAAAGACCTTTTACCAAAATCCATACTAATCAAAGACTGCTAATGGGTTAATGTGATTAATTCTTTTATTTTAAAGCAACAAAATCTGCATTTTATAGAGGACATTCAGAGGCCAGTGCATTTAACACA
This sequence comes from Scalopus aquaticus, assembly GCA_004024925.1. Lineage (NCBI taxonomy): Eukaryota > Metazoa > Chordata > Mammalia > Eulipotyphla > Talpidae > Scalopus > Scalopus aquaticus. Next base: position 9,492 of record PVIJ01018578.1, read on the forward strand.
AACCTTAGTACATTGTGTAACATGGAGGCCTTGAAAAAGGCAGAAGAAAATTTCGAACATCTAGAACTTCTCATCCTCTTCCTATTGAATGTCCATATATTGTAATCCTAGACTATTAAAAATTTAGTGGGTCTTAAAGATGTCAAATTTATCCTTTGGAAAGGATGTCTTTAAACACATTAAAATAGAACTACATTCATTAGGAAACTGGGTCCTTTGTAGCAGGGAGTCTTTCTATATGTCTTGTTCCATAAGAAAAGGAAGCTCTTAGAGACAAGAGTGTCTATATCCACAGTATAGTTCTAGCCTTTTACAAGAGGACAAAGAAATAATCGCTTAACCTTTTCATTCCATCCTGTACTTCTCATTGTTGGCTATTGTCTGTCATTCCTTTATGTTGTGCTGACTAACCCGAAGACTAAGGCAAAAGCCATTCATCAGTAAGCTACTTAAACAGCTTAATTCTTTTTCTTTGTATTCTTTGAGTTTGCCCATACTCTCTCCTTTAAGGCATTTTTGTTGTTTACTCTCCCCCCCTTTTTAAAAAAGATTTATTTATTTTATGCATACAAGAGCTGGGGTGTAGGCCAGAGGTGGGAGGGAGGGGGTGAGAGGATTCAGCAGAGACAGAGTGGGGAGCAGAAAAGGCAGATCTACTGAAGTACACTGCTGAGGGGAGCAGCAGGCTGGGCCATGTGGGAAGCTCCCTGGCTGGGGATCCAACTCATGCTGCAGTGGCTGCTGATAGCTTCATAGTGCTGAGACTTAAGCCCTTGTGCCACCAGAGAGGACCTACTTTTCCCTTGAAACAGCTGACTCTTGGTTTCTTTTACTGTCAATTTGTTCTATACTCATTCTTTTCCCCTCCCACTCAAGATGAAAAGTATTCTAAAATTCAGGGCAGAAAATGGAGCCAATGAAGATCTCTTAGTTAAAAATCTTTAGGCTCCAGTGACAATGACTGAGAATTGGATAAAGATATAAAGTTTTGAAGTTAGGCTTCAGTATTATGTGCAAGGAATAAAAGATTATTTGTTTTTTCCTAACAATTTTGTAAGCCACATGCAAGTGAATACACAAAACTCTTGCATTTGCTCATTGTCACTAAATTTCTGAAATAGAATAAGCTAAAAATAATTTGTAAGCAAACCAATAGGAATATTGGAGAAATTCTAAGTAGGTTAGGGTTAGAAGAATATCTCTAATGATTCTCTTTGTCACTTGAGCCCATCCTGAACCTGACTGGTTATGAAAAAAAATACTGTTCTTTTTTGAGGTGAGGAAAAATATTAATGAATAAAATCCTATCAATGGTCCATTAGTTTTCCCTCTTTGCCTGTCTTTTGTCTAGTTACTGTAACTGGGGCTGTGTCAATTAGGGATATATTGTTAGAAAGTTCATAAATCAAAAGGGCTGAATGTAGAATTTTTTAATAAGTACAGTGAAAACCCAGCTCAAATAATGTCCTGATATTGAATGTCACATTAGGGAATTGAAACTGCATAATTATGAAAGGCAGAGAAGGTAGAACTTTGGGAAATTTATGTCCCCAACTGAAAGGGTTTCAGGAATGCTGTGGTTATATTTTAGAAGAGAAATTTACAATAATTTGACAAGTTTTATGTAAATTTGGTTATGCAGCACATTGCAGAGTCAGCAAGCTCTCCTGTCAGCAAAAATCTACATAATGAATGCATGTGCATAAAAATGGAATTAAGATAAGGATATCTAATTGTAGCTATAGTAGTAGACCAAGAGTTGAAAGGATGAATACAAGTTCTATACTTGGAAAAGTATGTCCCCTCTCTAAACCATGAGTTTCTTGATACATCGTGGAGTTCAGAGATCAAAAAAAGCAAAAATATTTAGTAATTATGTCTCAATACACATGAGTTTTTATTTTCTGTAGCAGACATCTATAGCTATATAGAAAACTTTGAAGTCTACTTGAGTCTTTAGATACACATTATAAAATTCTGTGGCAACAACAATTTAGGATAGCTTTTGTTTCAGTGCAACTCTACTGTTGCTTAAAAACAAATTACTTCAGGGATTGAACTCCTATTACTCTAGTCTCAAATGGGCAAGGCAAGGCATACTGGCAATGGAGCAATTATTTCAGATACAATTACTTTGGGTAAGAAATGAAATTAATGTCTATATGCAACTGACTTTTAAGATCCTACCAACTGGAGCTTCTTACGAGTCCTCTATTGTTTGTCTATGTATCCCTGGGCCAATCTCTTGTTCTGGTCTCCATTGGTAACTTTAGTAGTTAAAGACAGCTTTCTATTTGTATACATCTTCTCTTTATTATTTACTAAATGACCATTGATGGCGATGTATAAAGTGATCCAAATGGTCATTAAAATTCAATTTTGCCTTTAAGCAAATGCTCTGAAATAGACAACAGACCTGTAATCACTCGGTATTGGCCTCTTCTCCTTTCCTTTTCACAGTGCCTTAGGGATGATCCTTTATCAGTTAGTCATTGAAATTCTCAGATTCAGGAAATTTAAATGAAAGGAGAACTCTACATTGATTCTCATCTTGTTGCATGTTATGGTACACATAGTCTTGTTTTATAAATGTTTATCAAAAGTGTCAGTTACTAGAGATTGAAATTGGCATTTCTATTCTTTACTCCCCCATGACTCACAGAAACTTATCCTTTGACTCATCTATACTCTTACATTTTTTTTCACACATTAACAAGAGATGTTCTGGAAATAAAAATGTGGACTATTTATGTTCCTTCCAAAATTAGTCAAGAAGTAGGTATAATTAAGCTCCATGTACTCTATCAGAACTCTCCAGATAGTAATAGGAAAATAAAGTGCCTCCTTCCTCTCCTTTTTAAAAAATGTACAATTTAACAATATGTGTCTGAAAGTCAAAGACATTTCATTAGTATTTAAGCTGTAGTGAAATCAAGGATTAAATAAAAAAAAATATTAGTTTGAACCAGCCTTTGTTTGGAATATGTCTGAATTTTTCTCTCTATGCAACAAACTCATCATATACTCATTTACTTCAATTATTTTTTATGAGGCATGAAACTCCAAATTTTGCTGCCAAATTACCCCTCTTTTTGAGCCTTAATGAGTATATCCAACTCCTTATATTCAGAGTGATTTTGTAAAAGTATAAGATAAATTATATCACTAATCTTGCTTAATATTGTTAATTGACTTCTATTTTTTTCGATATAATTCAATATTTTAGTAGACTATGACTGTATCTGTGTCACTTGTTTAATTCTTTCGCCTCAGTTTTTATTTTTCTTTTCTCTTTGGGGAGAGTTGAATTTTGAAATATGTACCTTTAGTGAGCATAAGGGAACAATTATTTTTCTCAATCACTCTTGTAGATAAATTGGAAAAAAATGAAAAATTTTCTTCTGTAAATGAGTGAAGGAATATATCCCACTCACAATGCTAACAAAGGACTAACATAACTCAATAAGAAGAAAACAAAGAACCCAATCCAGAAAATGGGTAGAAGACCTAAATAAACAATTCTGCAAGAGACAAACAAATGGCCTACAGGCACATGAAAAAAAAAAAGTTCAATATACTCATCATTAAGTTTTTTTAATTCCGTCTGTATCTTCAGCATTTTATGAATCTCTGCTACTGCCAAGACTGATCTTTTGTCTTGGTCAACCACACACCTGAATTCTCTGACAATTTCTCTCTTCTGAGTTTGATTGAAATGATTGTTGCAGAGCAAAATATCCAGCTTCCTAAGAAGTATCAAAAGTTTGGTGATGCATCCTAAAGTGAGACAGAGTTGACTCTCTTATGGGGTAAACCCGGACCAGTGTAAGAAAGAAGGAATGGATGGATCAATTCCAAGTCCTTTCTTGTGTACAGTGGACTATCACATATGTTCTTCTGAAGAACGTTTTCATCATCCTATATGACAGTAGGATGCAGCCATCAAACAGAGCTGTGTCCGTTCTCGGTTCATCTTGAAGCAGAGGTCAACAGACTTATGCAATACTGGTATTACTTCTCATATCTCATGAACCAGCAGCAGTAAGGCTCTGTTTTTTTAATCCCGAGGAAGATGATTACTTCAAAGCAGTAATTTCTGGAACTGGAGTCATTGATCTGTTTTCCAAAATGGCTGTCCCCACTGCAATGTATGAGGGTTCCCATTGCTTCACACTAGGCAACACTTGGAATTACGCAACTTTTACAATTTGGGGATTTGTAATTGTAAGTCATTGAGTCCTGAATGGTATGATTGTCTTAAATTATTACTATTGTAATAAACAGTAAGGTCAAATAAGCAAAACATCAAGTTTCATGCCTGAATTTAGAAGGTACTCAATGAAAATTAGTTTCTCCTGCTTTTCTATTCCATCCTAGTGCCAGAATCCTTTTGCCAAGTGGATGATCTTGTAACTGTGTTGAGTCCAAAGTCCAGTAAAGATGGTGTCCCCTGGAGGGGGTTTGCTGATGAGGAAAACCCAAGGAAAAAATACTTAAAAGGTTTTGCAGTTTAGGGTGGAGACTTTGATGAGAAATAAAAAGGACTGAAGGAGAAGGGGATTCAGTCGCCATGATGGAGGAAAAGAAAAAGGAGTCGCCATGATGTAGGAAAAGAAGAAGCAGCCACCAGGATGTAGAGTTTTGGATTGAGAATTTTTGGAATTTTCAGAGACTTTGGGGCCAGCGACTTTGGAGGCTTTGCAAGTAGCCGAGCAACAGAAACTGCTCCCAGTTTTGTTTTTACTGTAGCCAAAGGAAGAAGGTAGAGGCCAGAAGCAGGTGCCTTCCTGAAATATGTGTGTGCAGTCTGTTGGGCCATCTGGTCACTGTAGTTGCCATTTTCAGTGTTGTTGGTCTGGTGCTGTGCTGGGGCACCACAGCAGCTTTGGGAGCATCTCCAGTTGTGTTCTGTGTTGCCCTCATGAGTTGGAACCTGGCCTACAGTCTGATTGCTGTGTGTCTGCAGAAGCAGGAAGATGCCATCTTTGACATGTAGCCTATTGTTTGGAAGAGGAGCTCTATATCTGCAGTGGCTAGAAGACACCGTCATTGTTTTTTTGGGACTTAAAGGACTAGACATTGCTTTAAATAAGTTGAATGGCCATATTTTGACTTCAGTAATTCTTTGTTTTTCCCTATGTGTTAAATAAACCCCATTGCTATTGTTCCCTAAGCCTGAGTAGTCTTGCAATTGTACGCACGGGTGCAGAACCCAGATAGTGACTGATGAACAATTTGGGCAGTGCCCTTGGCCAGTTTTAAAGCCCCTTTTGCCCTATATCAATCTGACTTTATACCTCACTACATGACATCTTTACTTAGTTATTTAAGAGATTGTTGCAACTCAGTAGTCCCCAAACGCGAGAATCATTTGCCATGTGCTTTACCCCCTCAGTCGTGCCCCTCCTCATATGTGCTAAGTTGGTAAACATCCATTCATCCAAGACAGAGAGCTGATACTTTCCTTTATCTTCCTTTTCCACATAGTCACATCTAATATGTCAGTAAATGTCATTGACCACATTTTACAGTACAGTAGTCCTCTATTATCTGTTGCTGTGTTTTTTGAAGTTTTAGTTAACCACAGTCAGCCAAAGTATGAAAAAAAATTTTATAAAATGTTTTGAGAGCTAACATTCACATCTTATTACACGTATTGCACTATTTCATTATTATTTATGTTAATCTCTCACTGTGATTAATTTATATATTAAACTATCACAGGTATATATGTATAAGGGAACAAACAGTTTTATGTAGGCTTTGATACGATCTGCAGTTATCTACTGCAGGTCTTGAAACTTATATACCCTGTGGATGAAGGAGACTGCTGTTTGACTCAAAAGTCTATTTTTTTCTATTCTTTAAGCATCATAAATGGTTGTTTTGTGTGTGTGTGTGTGTGTGTGTGTGTGTTTTTTTTGTACCTATGATCAGTACCTTAAAACTGCCTGAGAATAGGACTGGAATTTGTGTTTATACTCTAACACAGACTATGGGGATAAGAAAAGAGAGATCTCTATAGTAAGTAATGCACATTTCTAATAAGGGTCCCAACCTTTACCTTTTTGACCTTTCATTCTTCTTCACGTTTGTTTCTTTGATGACTTTTCAATATGATCCTAATCACAACAAAACTTTCGTAAAAGGAAAATGTTAGTGTAATCTGTGAATCTTTTACAATGCTCAAGACAGGAGATAATGAATAACTCCCCATACACTTATTATTTAAGTTTTGATTTTGAATGAAAAAGATCCAAATGCCTGAATTTTTATGGATATAGCACATCAGCTTCATGCTTTTATATTTATAAAGCCAAGTTACAAGTTCTTTTGTGGAAAAATATTATTTTGTTACCTATTTCTGATCCATTTTATTCTCTTATTTCTGGTTTTTGTATTACATTTCCACTTCTAAATTTGTCTTTATCTAATTTCATGATACAGCTTCAGCTTTTCCATGATAATAAAACTGTCTGCATCAGAATGGAGAAATTTTTGTATTAGAAAATGACCTTTTATATTTTGACTTGTAGTTTTCTTCCCATCGATGCAATCATAATCATTATTTTAATCATGACTGGAAGTGCAAATGTTTAGATTTCTAAAGCCTGAAAGAAATATGAGCAGTCTCTTTTAACTTTTGGTGACTAACAGAAACTACAACACAAGCTGACTTCATGCAGGTAATTTAAATCACAAACACCTCCATGTTTAAATTTTGTTCTGTAAAGCACTTTGTATTTTGAAACTATTTATGGCATGCAATTTCATTTCTGGGATTGCCACCATAAATTGATGGACAAAATGCTAGAAGTGGAAATGTGCTTAGGTGGACGACATATGAGGCAATGATGAAGCTGGGTGGACTCAAATGGCTAGATAATCTAGCTTTAAATCAGGTGAACCCCTAAATCACTCAGGTAGGTGTTTACCATCAGGCATGACATCCTTACAGCTTCCAAAAGATGAAATGAAATGCTAATTATGCTGCTGGTGACTGTGATCAAAAATCAACTTGTTCCCACTCTCATTTTGTGCACTAGAACTAACATTATTTCTCTCCCATTCAATTATTTGGGGAACTAGGGAAAAACATTCATTTTCAGGTTCATTTTAAATTTTTACATGTATTTTTTCCATGTTTACAGTTATTATTATTTTAAAATCTTGGCATTTGCTTTCTAAGCAATCTCTAGGTCTTTCTTATACACACACACACACACACACACACACACACACACACGTAAAGAATTTCTTATGCCTTGATATCACTTAGAATTGTCGTGGTGTATCACTTTTCTATTTCCTCATGCTTTTGAAAGGTGAAGGCATTTACCTAATAAAGTTATGACAAGTATGTAGTTCCTTCTCAAGGTAACTAAAACATTCATAAATGTTTGTAAAACATCTAGGTCTAGTAATCGGTAATATAGATTATTAACTAGAAAATTATTCACTTTAGTCAAAATGAGATGAAAGCTTCACCCAGTATGTCCTTGTACCATGATAATTTATCATGCTTTTGTGTTTGAAAGAAAAATTACCATTGTCCTTTTTCCTAGTGGAAAATACAATCATTGTTTCCCCTTTTATGACCTAGAAGAATGTAGCTTGGGGGTACCATTCAGGTGTATGTTTATTAATGAATATACCCTCTCTAAAAGTAAAAATGAGGTCACCCCCTTCTTGTCTGTCAGGTGAAGTTTCCCCCTCCAGTTCTTGGATGCCTTGGGTTCCTAAACACAGGATAACTATCTCCAGGACATTTGACTCTTCTTTAGGACTTATAACTATGTAAATTCTCCATGTGTATGTGTATATATATATATTTTTTACAGGACTTTGACTTTTTCATTATTCACAACAACTAAGTCATGCAGCCAACATAAATGTTCATTGACAGATGAAAATGTAAAGAAATTCTGGAATATATATTCATTGAAATAATACTCAACTATTTAAAAAGATAAAATAGTGCCTTTAGGGACAAAATATATGGATTTTGAGGTTGCTCTGCTGAATGAAATAAACCAGAAACTGAAAGATGGTACTAGATAGTTTCAATCATTTGCAGAATATAAAGAAAGAAAATAAAAACTTTTTTTCACATATATTCTGAATTTTCTTAAGGGTCATTTAATCATATTTATTTAGGTTGACAGAGAATAAAACATAACTCTCTCCAAACACAGATGAATCAATAAACAAAAGTACAGTGGCTAAACACATCACATTTATTTGGTTTTTGTTGTGTATTTCGGTTTTACATAATTGAAGTTTGGAGATGGAGAGAATGAGGCTGGCATATTAGTTGCAGGAAGTAATTAGGCTACTTGTAGCCTTCTCCATAAACCTTTGCAAGAACTACTAAAACACCAGACATTACGTTCATATTTCAGAGAGCAGTAATAAAGCAGAGGAAAAAAGACAATGCAAACACATTCACATTTCTTTCATGCCTACTTCCCCAACTGTCCTCCAAAACATCTGCTTGCATCATCATTTTTGGCAGATCTTAGTCTCATCCATAGGTATGTCTAGCTTCAAGAAAAGTCAAGTAATGTATTTTTGTGAGAGGTCATACTGATGGCCCCATTCATCTTATGTCATTACAATGGCAGAGGAGAAATGTAAATACTAGACTGGCGTCGCGTCTCTGCCATGACCACTTACTGTTTTGCAATCAGAAAAGTATATGTGTTTATGCAAATAAAAATCAAAGCAAAGCAAAATAAATTCTGTAATTTCTGCTGTTCTGTTCATTTAGTTTTTTTCTTCAGTTATCCATAACTAGCTATACAAACAGCTTTGGAAGAGGCAAATTCTAACTGATCTTCAGGATAGAGGGATCCTACAGTGACATCTCTATTCTTGATTGCAGTAAAGTTTTGTTCATTTCTCTTTGTATGTCAGGGGAGAAAGATGAGGAGGGAATGATGGTGCTCAGATGGATAGGAAATGCTCTATCTCTGTGGAAACCCTGTTTGTTTGAAAGACAAGTTGTCAATTTTCTCAGTACTTTATCATAAAACTAATAAACAGAAAAAGCAGTGAGTTTAAGGTAGACTCTGGCAGAGGTTTTGGAAGAGGGAGAGGCCAAAAGCGAATTCCTCCAGTGACAAGAAGAGATTAGAAGGACAATTCACACTTGGTATTTTCAATTTTCATATGCAACTCAAAGGTTTCATGTTTGCAAGGTTATTTCTGTTGAATTATACCTTTTCATATAAATTATGTTCAGCATTCTTTGAGCTGGGGTTTTCTGGGAAAGAATTCTCCTATATTTCTGCATGTCTTACAAGCGTTTTTTTTTTTTTTTTACAACCTTTTTCTAAACTATCTTTCAAGGTTGTTTATCTTCTGGGCAGTCTTGGGAGATAGAGATTGTCTCTCTCTGGAGAAAAGTTCAGGTTTGTTTGCTGTTTGTATTGTCCTACCTGGTGCAGGCTGTGTTAACAGAACACCACAGATTGGGTGCCTTCTAGACCAAAGAGACACATTTCTCACGGTTCTGGAGCCCACAAGTCCAAGATCAGCATGATCCAGGGGTGCTCCTCCTCTGGTTGCAGACTTGCCCGTGCACCCTCACAGCGGGGCAGAGGGGGAAGAGTCAGGTCTGTGTTGGCTGTTTTATAAGAACATTATTCTCATTCATGAGGGCTCCACCTTCATGATCTAAGCACCTCCCAAGGCCCCGCCTCTTAATAATAGTACACTGGGCTTTGAAGTCATGTCATCTGAATTATAAGGGGACAAAAGCATGCAGACCATAGCAGGCATTACAAAGAAAATGTCAGGTTCACTGCATTTAAGAAGATTCAGATTCCCTAAATTTGGGGTTTCTCTTGTGTTGGTGTCACTTTGCCCTCTTCCTGATGCCCTGTGGGAATTGTGACCTGACAAAGCAGTACAAAATGATGATACTCTGGCTACTGCTACTGTGTGAATAATAAACTTCCCATTGTCTCTGAGTCCGGACTGTCTTCTCTTCCATTTGCTGCTGTGAAACTATGGCAGGCTAATGTGTAGCTTGGCTAAGAATTCAGACCCTTTACAGTTGAGAGGGTCTTCACACTAAGATGTAAGCAAAAGGAACTTAATAGGTTTACAGTGCCTACAAATTCCATATTTCATTTCAACGAAATCTAAAAATGTGGCCCTTACTACGTGATAGTAGTTCCTAAAACAGAAGTGAATTTATGCTAATGTCCAGTCATATAAAAATAGCCACCGGCTGGCAGAGATTATTATCTGATTTAATCTGAGAGGGAAGTTCAATTTTCAGAGTTCATCTGACTTAATCTAATCCTCTCTTTTGGCGGCATAACTTTGAGACAGAGTGCACTGATGGTTGGGAGCCGTTCAGGGGCTGAGCATTAGAATGGAGAAGGTCGGTCAGGCAGAGTCAAGTTCTCCAACAAAGATTCCACGGCTGCTCTTGAATATCTGGGCAACTGCTAACTCCTAATCGGTAATAGTACATGTTTCCAGGGTGTGTGATTTTCCTTGCTTCTCCATTTTACCTACATAGCTCTCCCTGGTTAAGTGTAACTAGCACATGCTTCCGCTATTTTTAATTGGAAAGAAGCAAACCCAAGACTGGGAGAAAGATGATAACCTTCCCAAATGAAATCTGGATTCTTAGGATAAGGATTCATCTGACATAAGATTTAACTAAATTATGCTTCTAGTATTTCCCAGATGAAAATGATTAGAAAATCTGATCTGACAATCAGGTATTAAATCTGTTAGCAACAGATGCTGTTAAAACATGAATTTAAACAGCTTATTTGTGTTGATACAACATTAGGATCATTTCTGAATAACTGATTATAATGTGTTATGGATTTTCTACCTGTTATGCTATAACACCTGAGAGAAGTGGTGTCCCTAAAGTTTAAACAAGTAAAATGGTGTGATACCCAAATTCTTTCTTTTTTCTGTTGGAAGTTACATAGTTTCTGGTGAATTATTAAGTATTTTTTGTATGTAATATTTTTATTATTTATTTAATTTTTATTGTCTTATATCATTGTTCATTTTGTACAATATTTGATTTATCACCTCAGGTGTAACCCCTATAAATCTCCCATCACCACATGATCTGTGAACTGTCACCATAGTCCTTTGTGCTATTCCCCCCACTGTTTTGACCCATTTCCTCTACCTTCTCTCCTGTATGTCTCAGATCTATAATTTGCCTGATAGTTTTGTCTTTTTATCCTGACTTTGCTCAGTTTCCCTATATTCCTCCAATAAATGAAACCATCCAATATTTTTCTTTTTCCTTCTGACTTATTTCACTGAGGAAAATCCCTTCTAACTCCGTGCATGTTGCTGCAAATGGAATAAGTTTATCTTTTTTAATTGCTGAGTAGTATTCCATTGTGTATATATGCCACATCTTCTTGATCCAATAACTTGTTTTGGGCATTTAGGTTGTTTCCATATTCTTAACTACTGTAAATGGTGCTGCAATAAAATTAGGAGAAAAGATTTCTTTTCGAATTAATGTTTTTGATGATACCAAAATTAAGATAGGGGTTCAAGAAAACAAAATGATCATTTTTTATACCACTGATTTATTTTTCAGGTGCAATTTGTACAGATTAAAAAAAACCCAAATAATCAAAATATATGGGTTTAGCATTAGCTCCTATTTTGGTCATGTAGATTTTTCTAGAGACTACTCAGACAAAACTCTAGTACAAATTAACAATTAGCAGTTTACCCTGGAAAAAAGAATTCTACTGTCTCATTCTCTGTGCTAAGCTGAACGTGGCATTGAGCAGGCAGCTAAGAAAGCTTGCTAAGTATTCCTCAAATGATCTTTACTCAAGAGCTAGACCATCTCCTAAACTAATAGCACTGAGATGTCCTTCTGTAAGAGAACTGACCTGAGAAGAAGTCTCATTGTCTCCCTATGTAGCATAAAATGATAGAAAATACAGATTAGTCAAATACTTACAAGGAGCTATGTCTCTTTCACTCTCTGCTGTGTGTGTGTGTGTGCGTGTGTGTATCTGAATCTCCTAACTTTAATAATCACATAGATCCCTTATGTGGAGCCAAACCATTGTTTCCCAAAATGTTCTGTGCAATACTATTTCTGTAAAATGGGAAATTTAACATGGAAAAATGTCTGGAAATAGTATATTTCAAAACTTGGCACTTTATAATCTGCTTTCGGCAGAGATTCCCAATGCTAATAATCCTTATATAAGTTTCTGAGAATTTCTGTACTATGGAAACTTGTTAATTTTTAAACTCAGTGTTTCCCAATCTTATGTAACAAGGAAATATTTTTGACTTTTATTTATTATTATCATATATAACTAGAGTTCTTTGTTGCCTTCAAATGCTATAAATTGGGTTGTGGAGAAAGTTTCTCTATTTTCATTTCCACTCCTGTTCCTCGCCACACATACAGCCATTCTGATCTTCACCATAATCTCTGTACTTTGCTGAGTGGTGGAATTTAATGGCTAAGGGTGAGACAACAATTTAAAAATGCCAATTTACTATATTTTAGGCCTTTCTACTTCAAAACAATCTCTGACATAATTTTTTTGGTAAATACTTTCAATTTTAATACTCTTTTTGCCTCCAGACCCAATTCTAGATGTACCTGGAATCACATGGGAACTTATTGCTGCCCATGAAGCCTTAGGATGGCGCTGACAGTCTTGGACTTATAAGTGCTCTTAAGCAATGTTCTTGTCTTCCTTTTGGGAATGTGGCCACTGACTTGTCTGCCATCCCTTACAGCTGGCATCAGCACTGGCATGACCATGACCTGTGATCTATGTCTTTGATAACTTGAGCTCACTTTGGTTCATTGTCATTGCAGATTTCTGGGTCTTGGTCAGCAATTTTTCTCTGAGGCCTGTAACCACATCTCACAACAGAGTGGTCCTGTGGCTTGCTTCTGAATTCATTTCATTTCAGCTGCCCTCCTCCTCCCCTCCAGGACATCATAATTTCTGGACAGATTTAACACCACAGGGAAGCATAGGCCACTCTGGGCCTAAACAGCGGTGCTGCCATTTACACATCACATGGCTGGCCATGAGGGCACTGGAGAACTTTTTGAGATGGTCTTCAGAATTTCCAAGCATGAAGACAGCTATATGTCCTCTTTTCTTTTTCTTTTTCTTTTCCTTTCCCTCTCTCTCTATTTTACTGCATCTCTTTAACCCTTAATCTCTTGGAGAACTCAATCACCTTTTTTTTTTTTTTTTACCTTTCTTACCTCTTAAGCTAAAGTTTAACCCTATAGAAATGAGGTTATTAGAAGTGAGGAAAACTGTCTCTGGACTCAGTGCAGTAGCAGAAGCAGTAGAGTGTATTAACACAAATTCTAAACTCAAAATTCTTTCAGTTTGAATCTCTGTCACTTATAATTGTGTTACCTGGACAAATGACTTAAACTCTCCATCTTAGTTTCTATATTTCCATACCTGCAGAATGAAGATGGAGAGAATGAAGATCTCAGAAAGTTGCTGTAAAGATTTGATGAGATTATATGTATTATGTGCTATTTGGAAAGTTCCTGGAACATGGAGCTGCTCAATGTTTTCTCTTAGTATTATTTCTCTTATACTTTCTGCTTCATAATATTTGGAATTATCTTTAGCCACTTTTAGAGATAAACTTTATAACAAATTGACTTGGCCTAGTGCTCAAGTTTATGTCTTGCTTTGGGAAAACAGCAAGAAAAACAGGCTATATAAACTGAAAATCAAAAATAACCGAAGGATCTATTGTTCTACCAATACATACCCTTCTCCTGAAGTCTTGAAAACTATTGACATTGAAAACCATACCACACTGAGAACCACTGAGCCTCACAACTTAAGTGAAGTGAAAAATTCAGATAATATCAGAAATAAATCTATTATATGTGGAATATATTGGGAAATACCAGATTAAACTGACACTTTAATATCAGGTTGGAAACTTACCTCTTTTTTTTTTTGTCTCAGTATTTTGAGAAGGCAAGTTTAACACTACATTTTTACCTCTCTGCTCACCTTACCTTTATAGTTCTTCACCCCAAGGAAGAAAAAGTTGTTAATTGAGGTACTGGATCCCACTTTATCAGTGGACTCGGTTGATGTGACTTAAATAGAGGAATCAATTCCATTAAAAAGTGCAGCCTGCTAAGGGGTGGACTTCTAGAAGCAGGCTCTACTGGGGCATCAGTAATCAGCTTCTGATCGGTAAGGATGTCTGTCCACTGCTCAGGAAGTGGATTCAGGGTCTACTCTCCAATAAATCCTCCACACTTGAGTAAGCAGAGAATAAAGCAGTCAGCTGCTTCTGGGACAAGGAGAGCTCTTGACCAGCATGTTAGCTTAACCCTGAGCGGGGAAGCAGAGAGACGTCAAAAGGGGACTTAATATGTCTCAGCTTCTTTCTTTTCATTCTAAACCAAGTGTAGTCTTAACACAAAGCTGTATTATTAGAAATAACATAGATTTTTTTTACCCTTAGATTTTAAAAATTCTGAAAAGCCGAAAGTGAGTTTACCAATGATGAATCTGGCCTGGAGGAGATTGCCTGGAAAGCAAGAACTTCTTGTAGCAGGTGAATAGATTCATTTTCACAATAAATGTTAGTGTTTTTCCTTGAATTTTTAGCTCCAAGAGTAACACCCCATATTAATTTTTTTTCTCTGAAGCTTTGCTTTCATGACCAACCTCAAGGTGAATGATAATGGTATATTTGACCTAATTATATGTTTCAGATAAATGAATGTTGTATAAGGCAATACATTAAAGCAAGCCCATTTGTATGTCACTTAAAGCCAGTAATTTCTGCCTTTTTGGAATATACCATGCTCTCATACTTTGGTATACTTTTGAAAATTCGCTAATGTGGCCATCCCTTTTAAAAAAAGTTTATACTAATAAAATATGTATCACACTCTATTTAAAACCATTTCTTCTTCAAATTAAAAATAATCTTTTAAAAGGAGCATTTAAACATTTTATTACTGTAATTGATTTTGAAAAGACTTAATGAAAAAAATTCTGAAAAAAAAAGAAGTCAGAGATCAAATCTGTAGATGTGTCTTTTTAGATTTACTTTTCTAGTTTCAGCATTTATACCAGGGAAGAAATGATCAGTGCTAACATACCTTGGCAGTACCTTTCTTCTTAAAACTGCTATAAATAACTTTGCGTAGAATAGAATTAATTCATTCAACATGGAATGACAGAAAAAATTTGGGATGAAAAGTGGTTAATTTCTCTATAAGTCATGTTACCCTTTCCTTGCTTGAGAAGGTCACAAAAGCAGTTTAGCACTAACCTCTGTTAAACTTTATTTAAGCAATTGTCATCATTGACTCGGTTCTCTCAGTATCCACAAGATCCTTGTAATGCAGTGAAAGTAAGAAAGGAGGGAGGTTGATAATGTGGTGAAATACAGGGAAAATCTGTGTGAAGTTACAGATTCTAATATCTTCCATAGGGACCACTTGAGGGTGATATTATAAGATCTTTAACATTCCTAATCTCAAATTTTCATTTTCATTTAACACATTGTTCAGAACAGTCTGCATGGAGTTCTGTGCTGGGCACTGAGTGAGAGTGGTAAAGAGAAAGAGAACTGACAATATGCGTTGCAAAAAAGCTTGGAAGCTTTTTTAAAAATTTATTTTTTAAATATATATATATATATATATTTTATTGTTATTTATATCTTTTACATTTTGTATTCCCCTTGGGTAACCCACCACCAATTCATCTGTGACCCATCTCCGTGGTCTCTTTTGTCCTTTTCTACTCCATTTTGTGCCCTTATCTTCCCCCTCCCCTGCTGTGTGTCTCTCTTCTATTTGGTTTCCCTGTAGTCCTGGTATAGATGAAGCCATTCAATATTTTTCTCTTTCTTTCTGGCTTATTTCACTGAGTATGATCCCCTCTAGTTCCATCCATGTCATTGCAAATTGCATGTGTTTATCTTCTTTGAGTGCTGAATAGTATTCCATTGTGTATATGTACCACATCTTCTTGATCCAGTCATCTATTTTTGGACATCTGGGTTGTTTCCATACCTTTGCCGTTGTAAACAATGCTGCAGTAAACATACGGGCGCATGTATCCTTTTGGATTAGTGTTTTTGTGTCCTTTGGGAAATTCCCAAAAGTGGTATTGCTGGGTCTTATGGAAGCTCCATTTTTAGCAGTTTGAGGAATCGCCATACAGCTTTCCATAGTGGTTGGGCTAGTTTGCATTCCCACCAGCAGTGTAGAAGAGTTCCTTTTTCTCCACATCCTTTCCAGCATTTGTCGTTGCCTGTATTTTTAATGTGTGCCATCCTCACAGGTGTGAGATGGTGTCTCATTGTGGTTTTGATTTGCATTTCCTTGATTATAAGTGATGTTGAACATTTTTTCATGTACCTGTTCACCATTTGCTTTTCTTCTTTGGAGAACTGCATTTTTAGCTCTTCTGCCCATTTTTTGACTGGATTGTTGGCTTTGTTTT
>PVIJ01018579.1:0-25982 GCA_004024925.1 Scalopus aquaticus
GTGCGTTGATTTTGTATCCTGCTACTTTACTGAACTGGTCTATTATTTTGAGTAGTTTTCCTATGGAGTTTTTAGGGTTTTGTATATATATTATCATATCATCTGCAAATAGAGACAGTTTAATTTCTTCCTTTCCTATTTGGATCCCTTGAATGTCTTTCTCTTGTCTAATTGCTCTGGCTAGGACTTCCAGTATTATTTTGAAAAGTAATGGTGAGATTGGACATCCTTGCCTTGTGCCTGATCTTAGGGCAAAGGCCTTCAGCTTCTCACCTTTGAGTATAATATTGGCCGTGGGTTTGTCGTATATAGCTTTTATTATGTTGAGGTATATTCCTTCTATCCCAAGGATTTCAAGGGCTTTTATCATAAATGGGTGTTGTACTTTGTCAAATGCTTTCTCAGCATCTATTGATATGATCATATGATTCAAAGGAATTTAAAGTTGTTTTTTAACATTAGGAAATCAATGTAATTCAGTGCACTTAAAAAATACTATGATGATGATCACAGAGGTAGAAAAGACATCTGATAATATTCAGAATCCTGTCATGATTAATATTAACAAATGACAAAAAAATCAAGAATTGCATTTAATGATAAAATATTATATATTTTTTTCTGAGATTGGGCATGGACAAGGATGTCACTGTTACTTCAACTCAACAATATTCTAGAGGTCTTAGCCAGTGCAGTAAATTAAAAATAGAAAAAGAGGTACAGAGTTTAGGTGGAAGCCAGACTTTTCATTATTCACAGAGGATTAAAGCGTGTACAGAAAAATTTAAAATATCCCACTTGTGAAGATTAATGAAGATGGATGTCTACCTTACCAACGTTTCCATTTTGTAAATGAATGTTAGGTAGTAAAAATAATAATAATAAAAGATTAATGAAGATGTGGCAAGATCACCTGATTCAAAATCAATATGTAAAAATCAGCTAGGCTGGCACTGTTCTGTCTCTGCACCTGATAGCTGATAGATGTATTCTTGCTTAGTAATGATTTGTTAAGATCTAAGTTAATGTCTTACCTGCCTTTTATTAACCCTTACCCATTATTAGTACCCTCAGATCTCAAATTCTTTCTAACAAGTTTTGCTTACTTGGTAGGGAAGAAAAATGTATAAGTCACTTGTACTCTGAAAAGCAGCAGCAAGCTGATACGAAAGTATTTAAAACCTAATTTAATGGATACCGTTGATGCTCACAATTTGGCTTAATTTCATTCTCATTTTACTGCTTAAGCTTCCTTTAGCTTCCTTTGTTTACAATAAATCTTATAAAACTATGAAAGAAGCTATTAATCCATCAAAACATACAGCTTACCTTTTAGATATTTTACTTAAAATAGTTACCTACTTGACAATATGTATCTAGATTTCAATCAAAGAGATCTATTTTATTTAACCCTTGGTTCACTTATTATACATTAGTATTTCTGTAAAGGACAGGGTCACTCAGAGAAAATGATTTGATGAAATCTATATAGCAAGTCATTGTTTATAGAACTAACATGCTTTCTTAAAAACAAAGTATAACAATTTCTTTTCAACCAGTGATCAATAAATAAAATAAGTTGGATATAAATTTATGGTCACAAACAAGCACTATTTGATTCACTTATTGTTAGTTGCATTGAACATTGTTAAAATCCATTGGAAGCCCAAGAGCCATTAGCAGAGGGAGGCAGTCACAGCATCCCTGCACCATTGGGCCTAAAAAAAGAATAGAAAAGCAATATGCGACCTCATGTAGGGATACAGTTTAGAATGCTGGCAAAACTCCCATGTCCCTAGGGTACCTGCTAACTCTTATAAAAACATCATGTGCTTTAAATGCCTGCACCACTTTTCATCTAAAAAATACCATCTACTAGAGCATAGTTATTGTGATAACCTATATTACATGTTCATTAGACATTAAAAATACAAACACTGACATTCTTTGCCTTACCTGTTATGGCACAGGAAAGTATAGAGTCTGTCAAATAACAAAAGGATTTTGTTAAACATCCCAAAACTTGTCTGTTATTATTCCGCTTGTCAGGGGGGAAAAAAATCAGAAAACACAAATTCTTATCATTTTCTATTAACCAACTAAAAATAGAGGGTAAAATGTAATTCCACTAGAAAAATGAATAAGTACTTGAAAACCATCACATTCTATAAAGGTCTAGCTTTTGGAAACTATAACCCTGTCATTAAATTATTTCCCCAAATCCATTCACACAGTCATGAGCTGAGTCTAAGAGGAGGAGGAAAGATCATTTTTTCCCCAAATTTGGTATCTAGCTTTCTAAAAAAAGACAAAGGCACATTTTATCATCCTGGAAGAAGTGACTTCAGTGAAGCAGATAAAGTGTCTAATAAGGCCTAATTATCTCATGTTGTGATTCTTTTTAAATCACTTTTAACCTCAGGAAGAATTTTAATTATCTTGTATAATAAAGTCTTTCCTTATTTCACCCCCTCTAGGAGAAAGACATATTAAACCTTATTTTTGTCAAAAGATAAGAGTAGTATTAAGTTTAAATTGATGTCATTATGAAATATTCAGTATCAGGATTACAAATTTCAACCTCAGTAATTATTCGATTGGTCACAAAAAAAGAGTATTATTTCACGAACCCCTGGAAGGAAGTCATCCTTACTTTCAGCAGGTAAGTGATGCACCAGGGATGGGGTGTGGGGGTGAGGAAGGGGCGCTCTCTTTCTATTCCAGTGGAGTCTTGTGAATCCAAGGTTAAATTATTGAAGCAGTTTGGGAGGTACTTTTTAATATAATTTTCAAAAGTTTTCTCCTCATTACCAACTCTTTAATAAACACTTCAAAGTTTCTGTGAGCTTCTCTACTGGGAAAAATATTAATTCATGAGTCTTCTTCCCAAACATACATTCAGTTCTCTCACTGGGATTCAAGAACTCAAGAAGGAAATGTTATGCACGCTTTGGCATCAGGAAAGACGACTTTTCCCTTCCTCTTTTTCCTATTTCCCCTCCAAATGCCTTTCCATCACACTTGGCTCATAACCTCCATCTTGTAATATGAGTCTGACAGATACCGTCTCCCTAACTCAGAGGGCTTTTGAGTCAGGATAGCAATCTATCCCTCCCCCTTCCTCTTTTCTATATAAAATAAAAATAGTTAGCAGTGACTAGACCGTAGGCATTGTGATTAGGACATTCTCACACATTTCTCTCATTTAGCATCAACAACTCTATCCCCATCGACTAATGAAGAAACTAAGCTTTAGAAATGTTCAGGGAGTTCCCACCAAGTCACAGAAGCTAGTGATAACGAAGTCTGAATGTGTCTATATTTGAAAACGGAATCCAGTCTCTTGCCCACCAAATCAATGATAACACAGTTCCTTTTTTGGGAGATGATGAGGCTTACTTCCTCCTTATCTGAGAATGTAATTTGGATATTCATGATGCCCTGGCTGAGCACAAAATTTTTCATATACTTAAATCTTCAGTCATCTTTGACCTCTGCCACTGAAATGTGTATGGGTGAAATTTTAAAGCAGACTGCTGGCATACTAAATCTCATGATTAAACTCATGCTACTGAATTAAATATGCACAGTCTTTAATTACATCATATTTTACTTAAATGGGCTCAACTTCTCTTTGGCATACTACAGTGTCTTATTATAGTCAAATTCCATTTGCAAAGTATTAGGGATGGATAGGAAGATCCCAGTCATATTTTTAAGGACTATAACATCTTACTAAGCCACCTGAGGTGCCAACTTCCAACCTGGGGAAGAAAGTACAGGGGGCCTTGGGGAGAAAGTACAGAAGACTGCAAGGAAGGGCAGAGAAATGCCCCCCCCCAAAAAATAAAGGGAAAAAACTGAGTGAAAAACTAGCATATCCTGTGTACCTTAAGTATAGACAGTAATACAAATTTAGGTAAAAATTGTAATTTTCATTGTATAAGAGTCAGTAATGTGTATTCTTTTCCATGCATTGAAATGTCAGTTTTTGATATGATTATTTAGCTCTATATTTCAGTTGTGTTTTATTTTATATCTTTGGTAAGACCCTTTACTCTCTAGAGAAAGAGGGACTATATTTAATTAATAAATATCCCATGGGGTCAAATAGTAACAATTTGAATCTCAACAAGCATTGGTACAACATTTATCATGTCAGACATTATTCAAAATATTTTATACATATTAAACCATTTAATAAAATTATTTATGGTTAATCATTTATTATTTATATACAAATAATGCTGCTTTAAACCATGCTATTTGTTTTTGTTCTAGGTAGGTTAAAACATTGATTCATAATCTTTTTTTTTAGATTTATTTATGCACACAAGAGTTGGGGTGTAGGCCAAAGGTGGGAGGGAGGGGGAGAGGATTCACCAGAGGCCAAGTGGGGAGCAAAACAGGCAGATTGACTGAAATACACTGCTGAGGGGAGCAGTGGGCAGATAGCTTCATAGAGCTGAGACTTGACCCTTTGCACCACCAGGGAAACCCTGATTCATAATCTTTTCTGAAATATTAATTTGTCCAGAAATCCCTTTTTAAATTTTCAGTCAATGTGATAGTAAACATCTCCCAAGCTCACCTATATAACCTGTTAAAATACAGATTGCAGGGCGCCCTTCCCTGAGTTTATGATCCAATAAGACTGATGATGGCCAAGAGTTTTCAGTTTCCCTAGTGACACTGATGCTATTGCTATAGATAAACCAAAAGGACTTAGTTTGCAAAAAGGTACAGCAAAAGCTTACCTAAAGAATATGAACTCTAGAGTCTTTGGGGAATACAAAAGAATGGGTTACAATAATGGGCACAATTCTGTATTTTGCTAGACGCAGAGAAAACAATGTTTCTGGATAGGTGTCATATAATATTTCTAAAAGTCAACTCTTCAGGTGAAATCATCTCCTACTGCATTTGTACATCTCCATAGAATAAGGAGAGGCTGTGTTTTGCTAGTGTGCTTGGTGGAACTTTCCGGCTCCTTCTAAAAACAAAACTTTAGGGATATTAGGGCAGACTGATATTTAGAGTCGCCTTGATATAGAAAAATGAGAAGACATCCAGGAAGAGCTCTCACAGGCAATCTGTCTCTGTGGCCAGGAGGAAGGGACACAGAGATAATGAAGAGAGAGAGAGAGAGAGAGAGAGAGAGAGAGAGAGAGAGAGAGAGAGAGAGAGAGGAGAGAGAGAGAGAGAGAGAGAGAGAGAGAGAGAGACCTCTGAAAATTAGCCCAAGGAGGACACTGAGCAGCAGAATCTCATAACCCAAATAGGGGAGGTACAAGCAGAAAAAGGACACCATTTCTCAACTCTGGACTACTTCTGATTTTGTAATTTGAGAAGAGGGTAGAACATGACATTGTGATGGATGCCCCATTCTTCTCTCTCCCTGGATAATAATGCTTAGGATCTCTTCAGTGCCAGAGTCAATTTCAGAGCCTCTACAGAACCTGATTGTATCTGGGGCCTTTTAAGTTCCAACTGTGAGATCGGTTTGTAGGACATTTTTCTAAAATGAATTGTTACATACTTTGGTCTCTGTTTCTGATTCTCAGTCTTTGCTAGATTGGCTATTTTTAAAATCCTGTTTTAACCATGAATGAGCAACTTGATTCTGTCTTCCATGCAGGGGAAGAGATCGCTGTCATTATACAAAAGCTGATCTTTTCCCGTTTGTCTAAAATGATGTTGAATGGGGAAGGGGCATCAGTAACAGCACCCTCACTTCCATCTGATAAGGACCCCACATACACAAAGGGGACTGCAGTGTCACTGACAGGCACAGGGCCTTATGCACGAACAGAGTTTTTTTATGGAAAAGAATTGCTCTCTGACGATCTGAGTTTTATTATATCACCATTATGAAAAGGGAAAGGCAAGATACGAGCTGTGAGATGATGAGGAAATTAGTTCATTCTATCATTTCTGCCATTAATATTTCATGTATTCATTCAGCTAATGTTTACCAAAGGCCACTGTATATCAGCACCAGGCTAGACTCTGAGGCAAATATAATAGGGGAAGATGATCCCCTCATATATTTTATATTCCAGTCAGAAGTCCAGATATTAAACAACAATTTGCATTAACGAATTGCAGTTGCAATAATGCCTGAGAGACAATGCCACAGTTTGAGAACTTACCTGGTCAAGAGGTCAAGGAACTGACAGTTTAAATCCTGGAAGACAAGTGGAATTCTCCCATAAGAGGGTTTCAAGCAGAGGAAAGACTTATTTGAAGACCTAAAAGTGGGAGTGTATATGGTGGATTTGAGGAACTAGTGGGAGGCTTGTGTAAATGTCATGAAGGAAGCATGGCACCCAGCAGAAGATGAGGTTCCTAGATAGTTCATGGGGAGCAATTGTGGGCCCTGATGACAGAAGAATGTATAAAAGTTCTCCAAGCATCAATACTTTGTCCAGAATAATCAAAGAGCTGTCATTTTTTTACCCAGAGCATCTAGTGTAGTGCTCAGCATAAAAAAGTATTCAATGAATATCAGTTGAATAAAGAATAAATGAATCAAAAATGTAAGCAAGCATGTGTATAAAGTCTCTTTCACACATTGGAATCTGTGCTTTGGTCCAATTGCTACAATATTGCAAAATCACATAAGTGTCTGGGTCCCTTGAATTTTAAAAAGCAATCTGAAATAATTATTGAATTCTGAGTCACTCTTCTCTCACATTAATTCCCACTGTGGCAAGTGCACTGTTAACCAGCATTTCTGGTTTTTTTAGCCAAAGGAAATTAAGACTATCTTCAAAAAATGTGAAGTAACTTAAAAGCCGTAAAATCCCAAAATGTTTATTTTTAAAAAATAAAATTTTTATTTACAAGAGTCAAAAGCAATATTAATATCAGAAGCAGCTGAACACATTAAGAATGATGGACAAAATTCTTCCACTCCTCACACACTTATTTTTATCTTCTCTCCAATCTCTAAATACATCTAACCAAAAAATTTAGAATTTAAAAGATATGCTTTCTCATTCATTCATCTATATTTGTCCATCTTTTCTGAGCTGTTAAAATATATCAGACATTGCGCTCAATACAAATGATACAGGGGTGAATACAATACATTCTTTATTGTCAAGAAAAGGACAGTGGACAGATAATGAGAAAAGCATCAAGGAAGAGCATTGGGTCTGGGGTCAGTGGTGACACAAAAGAGGGATAGTTCTGTCTCGGATGGTGTCAAGGAATCTACTCTAGAGAGTTCCAAACAGGAAAGTCTCTTAGAGGAGCTGACATTTACTTAAGTCGTGAGAGTATCCACTCTAAGGACAAGGGGCAGAGACAGACAGCATTACAGGCAGACAAAACAACCAGGCAACTGTATGTAGATGTGAAAGAGCTTGCAATGCCCAAAGAATTGCATCTTCTTTGGTGCAGAAGAGCACAGGCTGAAGGCTGAATGGGGCAACAAGTGAGATCATGAACATTTTGTATTGGTAAAAGGGTAGCTATTGAATTTTTTAAACCAGGGAACAATAAAGGCAAGAATTTTATTTCAAAAAATTGTCTCTGGTCACAGTGAATTGGGTAAGAGCGATGATAAAAGGCAATTATCTAGGCAGGAAACATCCTGAAGTTAGAACTGACAGAAGTAAACACCATTCCTGAAAACCTAGATCCAAAAAGGATAGTTACTGTAACCTTTATCTGTCTATAAATATGTTGGTCTGGGCCTCACAGGTGGCACAGGGGTTAAAGTCTCAGTGCTATCAGGCTATCTCCAGTCACTGTGGCATGAGTTTAACCCCTGGCCAGGGAGCTAACCCACATGGTGCTGCTCCTGTCTCACCTGCTGCTCCCCTCAGCAGTGTAGATCTGCCTGTTCTGCTCCCCACTCTGACTCTGGTGAATCCCCTCACCCCTCACACCCCAACTCTTATATGCATAAATATAGAACTGTACATAGTAAGGGTTGGTTAGACTTAATGTCCTTATGCCTTTCATTTCCTGATGAATCTGAAGTCCAGAGAAAATAAGTTGACAGAACTAAGCAGAGCAGGATGGACCCCGGTATCCTCAGTGTGGGCCAGTTCCCCTGCAGGTACCTGGCTCTTCATCTCTCCCCAGGTTATTAATCAATTATTGACCAGCTATCAAATAATAATATTAAGATACTATTCACAAAAATTACAGAATAATTTTTATAAGTCATCATTTCATTTCATGTTTTCATGAGTTTACACATTACTTGCCTAAAATTATTTTTTTACACTGTCGAAAGAGCTACTTTCTGTGAGAGCCAATGGACAAATATAAAAGGCAATGATTATTAGAATTTTTAACTCTAATTCCCATTCTTCTTTAGTTTCTTATGTGTGGTTTTTCAGATTCTTAGGAAGTCTTTGCTTTATGAGAATTGTACACCTAGGTTTAAATCCAGTTTTGCTACTTGCTAGCTGTGTAATCCTTAATCAGTCATTTAACCTCAGAGATTTTAGCATAATGGACATAATAGAATTTATCAGGTAGGTTTGGGAAGTCATAAATGAGTTAATACTCTAAGAAAGTGCTTTACATATAGTTAATGGATAATATGGATAAAAATTCCAATTAGGGTCTCCCTGGTGGTGCAACGGGTTAAGTAGCAGCACTAGCAGCACTATGAAGCTATCCACAGCCACTGCAGCATGAGTTCGACCCCCATCCAGAGAGCTTCCCACATGGCACAGCAGACCTCTCCTGCCTCACCTGCTGCTCCCCTCAGTAGTATACTTCAGTAGATCTACTTGTTCTGCTGCTGCTCTGTCTCTGGTGAATCCTCACACCACCCCACACTTCTGGCCTATATCCCAGTTCTTGTATGCATAAATAAATCAATCTTTTTAAAAAAGTCCAATTAGCCATAAGGTAGTCAAAAATGGGAACCTATCAGAGACAAGACCTATTTTAATTATATGTCATCAAAGAGATTTATATAAAGCTGTTTTCAGCTTTCTATTAGTCAATTTGGTTGTTCACATGATCAAGTTAAATTTGAATGAGGTGATTCTCCACTTTCCTTGTTTGTGATTATTTTCTTCTTACTTCCTGACTCTTCAAGTGTGATCTTTCTTCATTACAAAAAGTAGTGAGGCACTATTTTGCAAGAATGGCACTAAACTTACCTGAAAACATCACAAATCCTACTGAATGTTTGCTAATTATGTAGCTGAATTTCTCCAAATGAGGAGAAATCCATCCTAGCATTCCTGATCCTGCAAAGGCTAACTTTTAATAATTAATGTTATTTTTATTATTGTTCTAGAGATAGCCATTCATTCAACAATAGACATGTTGTGTGGTAGATATTCAGTTAGGTGCTCGGAATGCAGACCTATATTCAAGGGAATCATGGTTACACAAATGATTTGTTCATTGTACTCTTATCTATGGAATATCTACTGGGAGCCAAGTCCTATCCTTGGAAATATAATCTAGTTGTAAATGGCTTCAACATTTATCTTGCCCTCATTGGAACATCAGGTATAGTGAAGAACAGGCATAACAGATGAAGAAACAAACAAAGCAGCACATAAATGCAAAGAGAAAAAACTTATAAAGGCAAAGAACAAGCAAAAATTACAACCTCCTCCCTCCACCAAGGGAGGATATCTGTGTAGACAGGGTGGGCAGGGAAAACTACCAGAAGAAGGTAATAACTAGTTTGAGACCAGCTCAGGAAACTTCCCCACATAAAACAGAGGAAGAGTTGATCGAAGCCGAGGGGACAAAGTGAGTGAAGGCCTTAGGATGAGAACAACTTAACTGTGTTCCAGAAGCAAAAAATAGCCCAGTGTGCCTGGAGTGAAAACAGGGTGATCCCAGAGGAGATGACAGAAATAAGAAAACATAATATCATGCAAGACTTTATCAGTTATAACCAAGAGTGTGTATATTATTCTTAATGTGACAGGAAGTCATTAAAATATTTTAAAAAGTGATTTGCAATTTACAGTTTTTAAGTTTCTGTGCCAACAGAAACTTGAAAATTTTAATTACCTTAAGAATTAATTTGGATCACTTATTATCAGGGAAATGCAAGTCAAAACCATATATTCTCACACTAGTGAGAATAGCCCATATTAAAAAAAAAAAATCTGGGAACAACAACTACTGTTGAAGAACCCTCTTACACTGCTGAAGGGAATGCAAACTGGCCCAGCCACTATGGAAAGCTGTGAGGAGGCTCCTAAAAACATTAAAAATGGACCTACTATATGTCCCAAAAATCCCACTCCTAGCAATCTACCCAAAGGACACAAAAACACTAATTCAAAAGGAAACCTAAACTTCTACATTTATTGCAGCACTATTTACAATAGCTAAGTTGTGGAATCAATCTAAATGCCTCAAAAGAGGTGAATGGATCAAGAAGTGGTATATATACAGAATGGAATATTACTTGGCCATCAAAAAGATAAACTCATGTCATTTGCAGCAAGATGGATGGAGCTGGATAAGATTATTCTAAGCAAGATACATCAGAAGGATAAAGAACTATCAGATGCTTCACATACAGGTGAACTATAGGGGCACTGAACAAAGGGTCAGGAAAAAGATAAAACTAGCAAACTGACCATAGATCTGAGGCACACAGCAGGGGAAGGAGAGGGATTAAGATGGAGAACAGGCTACAGAGATGGTTCACAGGTGATATGGTGGTGGGAGAACAACAGGGACTGCACCTGAGAGGAGAAATCAAACATTGTATAAAAATGAACAATGATGTAAGAAAATAAATTTTAAAAAACTAATGAGTTGGAGATTGAGTAGTAATATAAATGAAATCAGATGAAGGGAAGAGAGATACAGGCCATCCAGCACACGAGGCTCTCTAGAGCTAATACTAGGAAGTGGAATGCAACTGGAGAGAAATGGAGGTACTCAGATCCATTTAGAAATAGAATATATGATCTTCCTGAAGAATTAAAACTGCAGGGTGAGTTATAGGGAATTATCAAGAATTATTACCATGTTTGGGGCTCAGATGTTTAAGTGAACAGAGATTTAAAAAGTGGGGGATGGAACTGGTTTCATAGGGAAAATTCTGTTCAATGTTTTTATCTTATACAGAGAGAATTTATGTGATTATCTGAAAGTAGCTAAGTCCTAATAGAGTTTTATATCAGTAACCTAGGGGACTACTTGATGAAATACCCTGATTCATAATAAATTAAATGCAAAGGAGAGTTCTTTCTTTGGACAATGGACATTCATTATTGGGTGTGTCTGACAGAGAAACCCTCAGAATTGACAATTTCCCACAGAAGCTTCTCCATGCTCCTACCATTGAATTTTGCTTGGTGCCAGTGTAGGCTTCCCAAGAATACCATTGAATCTTAATGAATCTTACATTAGAGCATGAAATAAATATCCATCTTTGAATATTGTGTTACACTGACATGTTTTGTATAAATTAGTAGTTAATGTGGTCACCACAATGATGACTCAGGATCAGTGACAGAGGAAGCTGGGGTCAGTGTCATGATGTTCCAAATAATTAGCATTAGGCAATGATTGGTACTGGGATGGCCATGTGACCTGATCCTGGTCAATTGAGAGAAGGGACAACTGTTGGGGAGTTTTTGAGAAAGTGTTCCTTGGTCCAAAGAAGAAAATACAGGGAGGACAGAGCTTTCTCTGACCCCTGGACATGGCCATATCTGGATCTGCCACAGATGCTTACACAGAGCCTAAAAATGAAGCCAATGCATAGAGGAGAGCAGAGCCAATAGCTCACACCCAATAGTGTATGGGAGTCTCCCCCGTACCCCTGGATTCTGCCGTGGTCCTCAACCTCCTATCACAAAGAATAATAAAGTTCCTCATTGTTAAGCCAGTTTGAGTAGGGCTTTTCTTTGCAGGCACTAAATGTATACTGACAAATACTAACATAGACATGTAGTCTTATAATAATTATCCTTACAGATAAAAACTCCATGACTAGGGAAATAAAAATTAACAATCATTGCACATGCAAATCCACAAAAATACAAGTCTTCTCAAGGATGCTGCTACATTCTATTTGATGCTATACATATCTATTTTTTTGGAAAACATATACATTCTTAACAGTTTATAAAGCAAGGTAACTAAAATCAGTTTAATGACAGAAAAAAATCTATCCAAGAATTAAAGACGTTTCAATACTATTTTTGCTGGAATTATAGTTTTCCAAAGAGAAAAAAATGGTAGAAATTCTCAAATTTCAGTTGAAAAAATATAAAAGTAAGTACATATTGAAGACCATTCTTTAGTAAGTAACCGCTGAAAATAGAAGAATCACAATAAAGGAGGGATTTTTTTCCCTTCTCTCTTTCTCCTGTCTCTTGATTTATTAGCTACCAAGTCAGATAAAAAGTAGAGTTAGTACTATTGAAGTTAACAGGGAAAAATTATTTGGAGGACATCTCTGATGTTGTAAACAGCAGGGAATTGTCTGGGCATCAAAAACGTCTTTGGATAGCAGGTTATAAAGAAAAAGGACTTACTGGGCTTTGTGGTCCCCTAATCCCGAAACAAGCCAGTCACAAGAGCAGGTAGAGATTAGTATGGGCACAAGATGAACAGAAAGTATAAAATATTGTATTTCTTGTGCAGCTGGACATGAGGGTTCTGAAAACAGAAAGATCTAGACCAGAAACACCAGTACTTTAATAGGGGAATTACACCATTGCCATTCACATTGCTACCTGTGACCTACTCCTCACTGACTGGAGAGAACTCAGCTTGAGTTCTTTTAGTCCTGCCTATTTTACATATTACTCACTATAAAGCCAGCCTATTTTCTTGGTCATTTATAGATAATGTCAGCTTGGGCTTAAAAACTAGTCAGTATTTTTTTTAAATATTGGATCTTGCAAAAACAAAATCTTTCCAAATTTTCATCTTTGAGGCTCTTATATTATTCCTCTTGACATAAAAGTCACTTCATTCCCCCACCTTAAGCAACCATAGCAAGTACGGTTTACTCTTTAAGCAAGTTTCCCAATAAACTCAGTCAAATGGACCCACGTGAGTACTTATGTGCATATAAATGTACTGGAAGATGGGACTTATTGTATCCGGAAGTATGAAAAGAACATATTCACCTACCAAATAAATTAAAGTCTATTTAATTACTTTACAAAATTATTCATTATGAGATTTTTTTTAATACTGAGTTTTTAGGGTGAGTTTTTATAAAATTATTAATTCATTAGCTTCGGTTTGCATGATATGTCACTGCTCTCTCTCAATCACATCCACTTCAACACAGCACTGGGCCTTCTAGGATGTGGGATACACAACAAAATCTTAATGACGTAACCTTAAAAATAGCTAAACACATTTGATTTCCCCCCCACAGGTAAAAAGATAACTGTGAATATGACCATATAATGTAAACTTTGAGAAATATTCCAGTGTCAGACTATCGTGACTTTTTTCTTTGGTGTCATAACAAAGCCAAAGCCTGTTCCCTCTGGAAAAGTGATGTTACATGGTTGTCCTGGAATGAAAATAATAGGGGCCTTGGCCACAGGATGAGACTCTCTCTGGAGCAACATTTTGCTTCCTAAATGACCGTGACCTGCCTTTAACCTCTGGGAGGAAATAGGGGTCTCTGCTGTCATGTGGTTAGAGGTGGCAGTGGCAGTGCTGCAGAGAAGAACATGTTGCTGGGGAGCTCGCCCTGGGCCGCAGTCATCAGGTCCTGCAGCTGTACCAGGTCAGAGCCGCACACACAAAACACTGGGCCCTCAGCATCAGAGGAACAGTGTGTCAGAAAAGGGGGAAAGTCAGAGTGGAAGCCAGTGCAGATGTGTCCGGGAACGCCCTTTAAGACACCTGAGGACACCTGCGAGGACACCAGTAAGACTTCCTGTGTGAGGTCTATCCCTGTAAAGAGACATGTGCTGTGATGTTGTTCCTCTGAAGACTATTAAGAGGACACCTGTGAAATCCCCTTCTGTAAGAACACCTTTGAGGATGCCTGTGAGGGTACTTGTGAGTATACCTCTGAGGGCACCTATCAGGTTTTTGTGAAGATGTGTGAGATCAATTTATACAAGTACACCTGTGCTTAGAGACCTTTTCCCTGTGAGAACACCTATGAGGCCTCCTGTTTGAGGAAATTCATAGAAATACAGGGAAACAATTTAAAAGGGACCCACTTATAACATGTGGTCTGGTGGGAGATCTTATAGCAGTTATATGGATTCAGGTACTTTTCACATGTCATTCTCCTTTTCTTAAATGGTCTTCCAGATAGAAACACAACTTGCTTTCTCCCCTACCTTAAGTCTCTGTTCAAAGATCACCATACTAAGAAGTGCATCCCTGACCATCTTTCTTAAAATGGTAACAAACACACATATAGTACCCCACTATAATCCCACTTTAATTTTTCTAAATGTTACAATCGGACATATATCTTATCATTTAACCCTTCCCACTGGGGAAATAGCAGGATGGCAATTTTGTGTCTATTTTGTTCATTGCTTTATTCTTGAGTATTTTATGGTATAATGTAACTAGTATGCACTCAGTTATTATTTGTGAATGAGTGAATAAATCTACTCTATACTGTGGGCCATGGTCTTACACCCCTTCTCTGCCCAGGGCAGTTACCACAACAGTGACATCTTAAACCTTGTCACCATCTGTAATCAACTGTTTTACCCCCAAATCTCCCTCTTCTCTTAGTTTGTTCACCACCATTAATATTATTCAAACTCATCCAGACTCCTTTTCTTTCTTCAACATCAACTCTGTCCTTCAAACCCAACATTTTACTTCTGTCAGCTCAGTTTCCATAGAATACCATCTCAATAAAATTTCATGATGCCTTATATTTTGTTTGCCCTGTCCTGCTAGCCCCCAACCCTGGCTGTCATCATTCTCTGCTTCTCTGTTACTATCCCACATTTTCTGAAGAGAGCTACACAATATAAATAATTAACCACTTAGAGTAGATTCCACAGCCTACCTTACATAAACTCGTTTTATTTCTTTACTTTCACCAGATCATCTCTTCTCCAAGTTTGCAAAAAAAAAAAAAATAGAAGCCATCAGATAAGAAATCCATCACCTTTTCAATTGCAAACAAATAGCTCTACTCACATCTCACACATTCTATCAACTTTCTTTCTTATGAACTTTGATTCCATTCTCACCTTCTGAGGAACTTACACTATCAACTATCCTTTGTACAGTCATCTTCTTCCTATGTCTTGTATTAGATTTCTAGGGCAGCCATAATCAAATATCACACACTGGGTGAATTAAACAGAAATTTGTTGTCACATGGTTCTGGAGGCTAGGAGATCCAAATCAAAATGTTAGCAAAGTTGAATTGGATCCTTCTAAGGACTATAGAATGTATTACATTCATCTCTCTAACTTTTGGAGGTTCTGACAACCCTTGGCATTCTGTGGCTTATAGAAGCAACAACTCAATTTCTGCCTTTATCTTCACAAGGCATTCCACCTATGTAGCTATCTCTTGTCTAAATTTTCCATTTTCTCTAAGGATACCAATCATTTTGTATTCGGGCCCACCATATTACAGTATGATCCCATCTTAACTAATTATATTTTCAATGAAACAATTTTCAAATGATGGTCATCCTCTGAGATTTTGGGAGTTAGAACTTCAACATGTGGATTTTACAGGATCCAATTCAACCCCTAGCTTAAATATACTTAAATCTCTCTCTAAAAAATCAACAGAATTCATATTTCATTTCTATACCCATTTCTATTCTTCCCTTAACAATCATTTTGTAAATTATTTTCTTTACCTGATCCCTCTTTTTATTTCCAATTCTCTCCTTGATGTACCCCAAATAACTCTCCAACAGCTCCCACAGAGGTCAACAGTGGTCTTCTGTTCACACAATGGTTATTTTAATTCACAGCTTATTTGACCACTCATTTGGCAACAGCACCCATGCCCACCTTCATGAAATACTCTCCTCATGGGAATATAGCACTATAACTGTTTTGCTTTTTATCTTTCTACGCACATTTCCACTTCCTTGGAAAATGGATCATCTTCTGAGCGTCCTATAAACAAGTCTTTATTCCTTGCTCTTAGATTCTTCCTTTCGCACTATATGCTCTCTTCCTAGGCGGACACATCCATACCAATGACTTCAATTATTTCCCATACACAGGGGAAATACACAGAAATGAGATCTTTGAGTCTAGCTAACTTGCTTTCCTTTAAATATCTTAAATTTTCATCAACTTCACATAACTAAAATTGAATGCAAAATCCTCACCCCAACACCACCATTATTAGAGTTTTCCTCTTGTGTTCCCTAAGCAATAAATTGAAGCAGCATGCAGACTTGACTAAAGGACCATATACCAAAGCTGTTATTTCTTCCTTTAACTTCATGTTGTTCTCCAATTAAGTTGGGTCTGAAAGTACTTATTAAGCATCTAGGGTTGTGGTTATTCAAAATGAAAGTCATGATATCTGTTCTCACATAGGAAATTGTAGTCTAGTGAAAAAGCTAACATTTGATTCCATTGAGAAGAATCCAAACCAATCCATAGTTGTTAAATTCTATGTGGCACTTTGTTAAACATTTCCATGAAAATTTCATGAACACTCATAACAACAATAAAGGTAATTTATCTATTCCCATTTTGCAGATTAGGAAACTGTTCTTGGAGAAATTAATGATGACCCTAAGATCACCTAGACTTCTAAATATGACTTCTAAATCAGAACGCTTACTCCCACTGCTAAGCTGTGATCAATAGCACATATTGAAGACATCATGTGAAAGAAGGGATCCTCATTTAATTCTGACTTTTGGGCAATTAGAGAAAGTATGGATAAATAGATAAGAAAATCATGTTGTCTGAGCAAAGTGAAGATTAAAATGACTGACATATAACCCTTTCCAGTGGACCAGAGTCTCTATCGAGGGCTATTATATAAAGGTGAACATATAAGCTAGGATCTCAAAGTAAAATTTCTTGACTACCAGGCAAAGTGTTAAATCTTAAGCCTTTAACCAACAGGAAATCAAGAGCAAAATTATGGTGATTTTCAGAAGAGTAGGGTAATACCATCTGCTTTTATTTAGAGGGTCCTTTTTGATAGTACCCAGATCATTAATAGCCATTTGGGGTACAGTGGAAAGAAGCCCTTCCTGGATTATAATCAGCGACTCATGGATTGGCACAATCATGTAATCCCAGCAATGAACTTGCATAACGATGATTAGGCTTTTAAGAGTAGATTTCTAGACAATCGGATTATACAAATTACTTTTTAACTTGTTTTCCTGGACCAAGTTATCTCCCCTTTTGTATAGTAATACATCTTTTTCTCCTTCAAACATGTGCTAGATCTTAATCTGAAGAATGAAAGAAAGGCGCGGATGCCGCTGTTCTGGGAGATAGTAACAATGCATTCTTCATGCTGACTCTTCACATTTTGCTGCCCAAAAGCCCTTATTTTTATAGCAGGGTTGATATGTTGGATCAACTTGTTGGCCCACAGAATGAGATCATTCACAGATTAAAATATCTAATGGCCCAGGAAGTGTGTGAGGGGCTGGAGATATACGGAGCAAAATGGCTCTTATCCTCAGAGAGCTTACAGTCTTCAGAGGAAGACAGACACTAGCCAAATAAACACACACCAATTGATATTGATGAAGCTTATGTTATATAATTCCCTTCACCATGACCGACAAGTTAAATAAAAATTAGTGCTTTTTTCGTATGCTATCAGCTGTGATATACAATCTTAGAATGCTTGTAGGGCATGATTCATTTGTGTTAAGTCCTCAAGCAATTTATTTTATTTTGCTTCCATTCAATTTCCTCATATATAGAACGGTAGTAATAACAAATAAGGGTTCTATGAGAATAGTGAGATAATTTATGTGAAAATGTTTAACATTGTAACTAATACATACTAAATATTAAAATACGTTAGCTTTTGTTCTCTTAAAGGCATGCCTCTGAGTGGTCTGCATTGTTCATGCTAAGGGATATAGAATCTGATTAATCAAATAGTTCTTAACTGTAACAACATCAACAAAGTTCTGTGCTAAAATAAATGTTTATTAAACATCTCTTACAGGCAAAAATCACTGTATAATATTCTGGAGATAGGGAAAGAAGATGGTACTTTCTTATATAGTAAGGGAAATAGGGAGCTGTGGAAACAGATTAACATAGACAAAGATGTATAGAGCTTGGTGGGAGCTGACCATGCTGAGCATGGGCTGCGGAGGAAAAAGCCAGACCAAGAATAATCTAAAGTGGAGCACTGGAGTTATAGTCATGTCAACAGTCAAGCCTTATTTGAATCTGGAGGCAAGACATTTCAATCCTATTCCAACCTCCCCAACTTCATGGTGAGGGAAGACTCCTAACCAATTCCAACCTGGGGAAAATTTATAAAAAGAAACAAGTTGCAGGGAATGTTTCTGTTGAAAGCACCTTGATCATGATCACCCTCGGGGCCCGATACCAACTTCAATACAAGATGCAGGTAATGAAACAGAGCTATGGGGTGGGTGTGGGGGGCTCTGCAGATAGAAAGGGCAGTGCCCATAGAGGACAGGTCACTGTCTGTGGGGTCTTCACCTGCACACACAATTACAAGACAACTCAGGCTCAGGGGGTTCTTTAACAAAAAGGGATGACAGAGTTCTTAAGGCCACAAGTGGCCGGCTATATCACCCCAAGTAGTAGCCACAGTGTCCAGGAGTCCCAAACAAAGGGCCATTCATTCAAGAAGGCATCTTCCGGCCAATGAGGTCCTGGAGCTCATGGCACACCAGCAAGCAAGGGGCCAGGACCCAACTCACTGCAGCTGGAGGTGTTCACAGGCAGGACCACTGAGATACCACAGCAGCCACAGCCACAGTCTGATGGTCGGATGGACAGCACCAGACGCTGGGTCAGACAGCAACAGAGGCAGCAGCACCAGGAGGCAGAGCTAGAGGATCAACAGTTCTCAAAAGATGACCAGGACACACAGTGCCAGTCACCCGCCAATGGTGCCAGTCAGCACTGGCCAGAAAGAGACAGCAGTGTCAGAAACACCATGTCAAGAGCTCTTAGGGACACCAGACCCAGGGTCTTTGGCGCTCCTTCCAGGTGGTGTCAGAGGCAGGCCAGAGGCAAGAGTTGTGGCCCCCAGCCTCAGCAAAGCTCTTCAGTTCTACTCCTTTCTTTGGAAGTCAGCTGCGGGGAGCGTCTTTCTTAATTCTTCAAGGGTCAGCAACAATGTGAAAGCCAGAGACCCAAGCTGGTGCCTGCCCTGCCTTATATCTTCTTTCAGGGTCCCCCACCCACAAATCTGATTGGACTGTTTTCAGTCTGATGACTGATTGGACCACAGTGCTAACCAGCTCATCGCTCACACCTGCTGGGTCCATTCTATGATCCAGGCACCAAATCCACAGGCCTCTCCACTGCCTGCAGCTGAAGGAAGCCACAGCCTCTCTGCTGCATGGAGCTGGCTCCTGGGGCCCCATGCTCTTCTCTGTAGCCCTAAATCAGGGGCTGCATAACCTGGGGTGGTGTTGGAGGGGCACTGAGGTCTCCCCTCACTGCTGGCCTCTGCCTGCAGCCTGAGGCCCAGTAGGGCCACTGCTAGCAGGCAGTAAAATGCCCATCACCCACTGTCACCTGCATTAGTTGCAAGCAGCAACTGGGGCCCAGAGCCAGAGCCGCAATATCGGGGGAGGGGTGTCTCCGGTTTCAGTAAGATATATTAAATAGTCATAGATCCACGTGGTTAAGCTTTCCTTAGGTCTTAGAGTTGCTGTTTGAAAAGTTTCAGCCTCAAAATCTGTGCCTACATAAAAGCTTGTTCATGAATGTTTACAACATTCCATGTTTCCGTGTTGCCAAGAATTGGAGGCCACCAAGATACTCTTCAATAGGTAAATACAAATAGGTTAAGATGAATATTCACATGATTTGGTGAGCAGGTGAAAAGATCAGTGGTTACTAGGGGTTTGGTGGGAGGAAGAAGGCAATGAACAGATGAGAGCTTGGTTATTTTAATGCAGTGAAACGATTCCATAGGATACTACAATGGTGGCAAAAGTCTTTGTGTATTTGTCAAAACCCATAGAACATACAACACGGAGTGGATCCCAGTGTAAACCTTAATGTGACCTTTGGATGGCAATGAGGAGTGAGAGTTGACCCATCGGTTGTAGAACAAGGAGCACTATGATGTGGGATATTAGTCATGGGGAGACCGTGGGTATATGGACAGGGACTGTATGGAAACTCACCCCACTTGTCACTCAGTTGTGCTGTGAACCTAACCTAAAATGCCTCAAAGATTCAAGTCTATTCATTAAAGGGAAATCTCAGGGCATGGACACTGTGTAATGGGTGATGGCAAGGAAGCTCATATTTTCTTATTTCCCCTTTTCTACATTTCAAATTTTATGTCATGACAATAAATTACCTATTCAATGAATATTTTTAATGAAAAGCTAAAAATAAATACCCACAAAAAAGATACTGTTTAAAGTTTATAAATAATTAAGTAATAGACACATATCCTACTGTAAAAAGGATTGGTAATCTGAGGCAGTTTTTAGTCACAACACCCATTTCATTTGTTGAAGGAACAACTAAAGGCACATAAAGTGCTTCGCCTGGAGCCAGGCAGCACCAACCGGGAAGACTTCTATCTGACCAGGAAGGTGTTCTTCTTTCTCCTTCAGCTATTTTCCTGCCTCTCTTTATTGCAAGCCACAGAGAACTGCATTTCCACAGGATGTTCTAATTTGTCACAAAGGTAATAGAGTTAGTGCCACGGACTGTTCAAAATTAATAAACCTTGAATGAGTTACATGGTTCGGATATCTTTATCACTTAAAAAATATAATTGACCTTTATACCTGACCTCAGGCCTCTGCATTGTGGCCAAGCCACGAGATTCAGCCAGAGGAGGGGTTTCAAGACACCTTCATACTTCCGACCTACCAGTAATATTGCTCAAGGGCACAGCCCAGGAACTGGGAGGCTTCTTAGTTCAGGTTTCCATATAAGGAAATGGATGTTAGAAATAAAGGCAAAGGGTAGTAAGAAAATAGTTAATCTTGGACACACTCCCAAAACATGGTGGCGAACAGACGCTAGGATCAGGCTCTCCCACAAAAAATCGATTTATGGAGAAAAATATCCCTAACTTTGAGAGCTGACTCGAAGAGAACCGGATACCCTACGCAATACAATCAACCCTGGGGGTACTTTAGACTTAAAAATAAACCAAAGAGTCGGAGTAAAGAGAAGAGAAAAGACATTGGACTCCACACAAAGGAGCAGCAGAAAGGAGAGGTGGGCGAACCGGCTTCCCCTGAGAGCCACTGAATACAAGGTTAGAAACTGCGGTGAGGTCAGAGGGCTCCGGCCAGGCGACTGGGAGCGCGACCCCCACTCCCCCACCCCAGGACCCTCCTCTCTTCCCTGCGTGGCAGCCCTGAGGAGCAGGAAAGTGGGAGGGTCACTGCGTCCCATCCCCCACCTGGGGCTAGGTAACATCTTAAAGGGGAGAGAGTCCAAGCAAGAAACATCCCCCACTGGTTGCTAGGTGATAGATTAGCCAGAAAACTGGTTGGGCTGGAAAACCTCCTGCGGAGACCACCTCAAACACTCTGGGCTTTAGAATGCAAATTGATCCAAGCTGATGGGAAGGATGGCATTTAAGGATTATTGACTGACAATCCCCAAAATGGGAGCATACCTGTTGCTGAAACTATCTCCTGCTGAAACTATCTCTGACCACACCCTCCCTTGCAAAGTGTCAGCATCTTGGCACCCGGAGGGCTGCAAAAAACAAACAAAAAAAGACCACAGCAGGTGGGGAACATGGCCCAGCACTTGCCAACCCCCCAACTTCTAGGTGGCTGCACACTGGCACCCTAGAAACTAGTGGAGGTGAAACGCTGATCAACAGCCACCCACAGCCTCCACCCCTGTACCCCTTCGTGGAATAGCAGGCCCCAAACAGCAGAAAAGAAACTAAGACCAGGAGCTTCCAACCCCTCCCCACCAGACATAACCCCAGGGGCAGAAATAGCCCCAGGCAAACATTGGAGGAAAGGAGGGAAAAAATTAAAGGGGGGGGAGAAAGAATAGAAAGACTCCCAGCAAGGACTAATGACAGCAGCAACAGCAAGACAATAACATCTGTCACTGGAAAGGAGGAGCTGAACCCCAGCAGGGGACCCAACCAGAAACCCCAGAACCTAAGAACAAAAGGACTACAGAACTCCAAATTCACATCTCCCCAATACTTTATTTTCTTTATTATTATTATTTTTATTTTTTACTATTTTATTATTATTATTATTATTATTATTATTATCTTTTTTTTAACTTTTAACCACCTTTTTCTCTTGGTCCTTCATTCCTACTTTTCTTCATCTTCATTCCCCTTTTCTTTCCTCTCCCTGTTTTTTTTTTTTGTTTGTTTTGTTTGTTTTGTTTTTTGTTTTCTTTCCTTTCTCTCTTTTCTCTTTTCTTTCTTTTTTACTACAAACCACCCCTTCATCTTCCCTAATTAAACTCGGAACTGGAAACACACTGGAGACATGCCAAGAGAAACACAAAAATTCAACAAAAAAAATAAGAAAATCCAGAAGATACCCAGCCACAGCCAAGGCAACTCAGACACTAGGGAACCACAAACACTCCTGAGCAAGTTACAACCAGGAGTCATACTCGCCAGCACCAGTGGAAAACTACGAACAGAACAAAGCAGAAAACCAACAATGGAAAAGAAAAAAGTCACAAATGACCCTCAAAACAATACACCACAAAAAGAAAATCCCTCTCCAGAACCCATTAATATGGACATAGAAGATTACATCCACCTAACAGATAAAGACTTCAAAATAGCCATCACAAAAAATTTGATAGAATTAAATGAAAAGAACAAAGAACTGAGGGATGAGAATGAATCCATAAAGAAGAAATTGAAGGAACTGGAAGATTTAAAAGAACTGAAGAACGAGAACGAATCCATAAAGAAGAAATTGAAGGAAATGGAAGATTTAAAAACATTACTAAACATTAACATTAGTAGAGGAGATAAAGAAATCCAGGAAAAGCCAGAAAAGTGAATTAAAATATATGCAGGGAAGAATAAGCACTCTGGAAGATAAAGATACTAACAGAATCAAGACAGAAAAGGAAAGAGAAAAACAAAGGAAAAAGAATGAGGAAAAGTTTCGAGAACTATCTGACACCATGAAAAAAGGAAACATCAGAATCATAGGAATCCCAGAAGGAGAAGAGAGAGACAAAGGAACAGAGAAACTTCTCAAGGAGATAATTGAAGAGAATTTCCCAAACATGAAAAAGGAAACAAAAATTGACATACAGGAAGCCAGACGATCTCCATATTATTACAACGAAAGAAAAAAACAGCAAGACATATGATAGTAAAACTATCGAGAATTCAAGACAAGGAAAATATATTGAAAATGATGAGGGCAAAGAAACAAATAACCTATGAAGGAAAGCCAATCAGGCTGATATCAGATTTCTCTGAAGAAACACTACAGGCAAGAAGAGATTAGAGGGACATATATAACACACTACATGCCAACAAATGTCAACCAAGAATACTCTACTCTGCAAAGCTCTCATTCCTCTATGAAGAAAAAACATGGACCTTCTCCGACAAACAGAAACTACAGAAATTCATCACTACCAAAACCCCACTCCAAAGAATACTAGAAGAAGTCATGAAGACAAAACCAACAGAAGAAAAACCAGGAAACACAGAATAAGGTAAGAAGTAGAACCACAAAAGAGTAAACAAACAAACAAACAAAAAATATGGATGACAGTATATCAATATTAACTCTAAATGTAAATGGGCTAAACACACCAATTAAAAGACACATCATAGCAAGATGGATCAAAAAACAGAACCCAACCTTCTGCTGTCTACAAGAAACACATTTAATTGAGAAAGATAAACAGAGATTAATAGTTAAAGGATGGAAAACAATCCTACAAGAAAATGGACGAAGAAAGAAGGCAGGAACAGCTATACTTATATCAGATAAAATAGACTTCAAACTTAAGAAGGTAAAAAAAGATAAAGCTGGCCACTACATCATGATAAAGGGGACAATAAAACAGGAGGATATAACAATCATCAACATATACTCCCCAAATGAAGGAGCACCAAAATATATCAGACAATTATTATTATCCCTGAAAACAGACATCAAAGAAACTACATACATAGTAGGAGACTTCAACACCCCACTTTCTCTATTGGACAGATAAAGCAGACAAAAAGTAACCAAGAACATTAAAGCTCTAAATAAGGACCTAGACCACATGGGATTAGCAGATATCTATCGATCACTTCACCCCCGAAAAATTTAATACACATTCTTCTCAAGTGTGCATACTCCTGGAACATACTCCAGGATTGATCACATATTAGGCCACAAAACAAACCTTAACAGATACACTAAGATCAAAATCGTACCAGCCTTCTTCTCCGATCATAAAGGACTCGAACTGAAAATAAATCATAAAAAGGAAAAAAGAAACTTCCTTACCTCATGGAGACTGAAACCCACACTACTGAAAAACCAAAGGATCGACGAAGAGATCAAAGAAGAAATTAAAAAATACCTAGAACTGAATGACAACAAGGACACAACTTTCCAGAATGTCTGGGACAGAGCAGAAGCAGTAATAAGAGGAAAATGTACAGCATTACAAATTCACACCAAGAAACAAGAAACAACCCAAAGAAACAATTAAATCTCACATTTCAAAGAACTAGAAAATGAACAACAAAAACCCCCAAAAGACATTTAAGAAAGGAAATAATAAAAATCAAAGCAGAACTAAATGAAATGGAAATAAAAAAAAAAACAATCCAGAAGATTAACGAAACCAAAAGCTGGTTCTTTGAAAAAATAAACAAAATAGACAAACCACTAGCCAGGCTTACAAAGAAAAAACGAGAGAAAACACAAATAAATAGGATCATAAATGAAAAAGGAGAAATCATAACGGACACAGCAAAAATAAAAAAAATAATCAGAGATTACTATAAACAGCTATACGGAAACAAATATAACAACCTAGAGGATATGGACAAATTCCTAAAACTATACAATCACCCAAAACTAGACAAAGAAGATATAGAACATCTAAACAGACCAATCACAAGTAGCAAAATTGAAACGGTAATTGAAAACCTTCCCAAAAACAAAAGCCCAGGACCAGATGGTTTCACAAATGAATTCTACCAAACATTCAAAAACGAAATAGTCCCTATACTACACAAACTCTTTCAAAAAATTGAGAAGGAAGGAGTACTACCAAACACATTCTATGAAGCAAATATTACTCTAATATCAAAACCAGACAAAGACAACACATAAAGAGAAAACTACAGACCAATCTCCCTAATGAATACTGATGCAAAAATATTCAACAAATCTTGGCCAATAGGATCCAACAATGCATCCATAAGATAATACACCAAGACCAAGTGGGATTTATTCCAGGGACACAAGGATGGTTCAACACCCGAAAATCAATCAATGTAATCCAACACATTAACAACAACAAAAAAAATAAAGACCATGTGATCATATCAATAGACGCTGAGAAAGCATTTGACAAAGTCCAACACCCATTTATGATAAAAGGCCTTGAAATCCTTGGGATAGAAGGAACATACCTCAACATAATAAAAGCCATATATGACAAACCCATGGCCAATATTATCCTCAATGGTGAGGAACTGAAGGCCTTTTCCCTAAGATCAGGAACAAGGCAAGGATGTCCACTCTCACCATTACTTTTCAATATAATACTGGAAGTCCTAGCCAGAGCAATTAGACAAGAGAAAGACATTCAAGGGATCCAAATAGGAAAGGAAGAAATTAAACTGTCTCTATTTGCAGACGATATGATAATATATATACAAAACCCTAAAAACT
>PVIJ01018580.1:0-25980 GCA_004024925.1 Scalopus aquaticus
GGGGGGGGGAGGCGGAGGGAGGGAAGGAAAAGGGCACAAAATGGAATAGAAAAGAACACAAAGGACCATGGAGATGGATCACGGGTGAATTGGTGGTGGGCTACCCAAGGGGAATACAAAATGTAAAAGACATAAATAACAAAAATATATATTAAAAAATAAAAATAAAAAAAATAAAAGAGAAGCTCTTAGAACTAGGGTGGCATCAGATTTATAAATCTTGGGGGAATGTGATAGGGAAGTCTAATGTCCAACTGGGCGCTAATCCTGTTGAGGAAAACGTCTAGAAGACATAAATGAGGCACCTGCTGATGTCTAGAGGTATCGCAGGTGACACATAGTGTGGCCAGAGCAAAGCACCTGCTAATGTCACCTCCCAAAATGGCCCAGGTAAGGTTTTTATTAGACTATCTTTGGTGCTATTTACAAACAGGATGCTTAATTAATGCTCATTAAATCTGTACAAATGGCTGTCAGCACACTCTCTCCTCCCTGCTGCTTTCAAACTCCCTGACACATTTCTGACTGACAGGAATGCTCAGCGCTGAGGTAACTTAATCTCAAATCTCGCCCAAACATCTGTGTGCACGTGCGCACACACACCCTGGATAGAGAACAATCAACTGTCTAATAAGGAATTTGGGGTTCTCTTGCTCACTGGTTTCCCATCTTCATATTTGCCCACACAACAGCCCAAGGCTCCAACTTTCCATGTGTTACATTGCATTGCAGAAGGCCAGGACTCACACATATCACTGTTTTGAGCCTCTCAACAATCTTTTTTTTTTAATTTTATTTATTTATTTATTTATTTATTTATTTATTTATTTATTTATTTTAAAAGATTTATTTATTTATAC
The DNA here is from genome assembly GCA_004024925.1 of Scalopus aquaticus. NCBI lineage: Eukaryota > Metazoa > Chordata > Mammalia > Eulipotyphla > Talpidae > Scalopus > Scalopus aquaticus. Next base: position 861 of record PVIJ01018580.1, read on the forward strand.
ATACAAGCTGGGGTACAGACCAGAGGCGTGGGGTGGTGAGAGGGTTCACCAGAGACAGAGTGGGGAGCAGAACAGGCAGATCAGAAATACACTGCTGAGGGGAGCAGCGGGTGAGGCAGGAGAGGTCTGCCCCACCATGTGGGAATCTCCCCGGCCAGGCGTCAAACTCGCATCACTGCTGCCGACAGCTCCACAGCACAGCGCTCAACCGCTGCGCCACCAGGGAGGCCCCGAGCCTCTCAATAATCTTCTGACAAGGGTAGAGCTGGCAGAATGAAACCTAAGGATGAAACTGGAATCTTTAAGGTTAACACCTTGACCAAGGTCCCAAGGCAGAATCCAACCTCAGACTCACTTAGTTGTTCTGGCTTCTAGCCCATTGCTCCTTCCATAAAATGCTGACATTTGGACTCTGAGGTGGGCCGACAAGGTAAAAATAGAAAGCCATGTGTCTGAGAAATTTCTTCCCATAGAATGCAAAAAGCACCGCTCTGCGGACCAGGAAAGTATAAAAACCAGCAGCAGTTAAAGTTTCTGTTGTGCATACGCGGCCTCCATGCGGCCTCGCTTTGGAGATGGATAACATAATTGTACTCCCAAGAAAAATTAGTAGATGAAACAAACTTCACCAAAGAGTCGTTGAAAAAGAAGATTTCAAAACCCCGACTTAGGGATGGCTTCATTTAAATTTACATAGTTAATCATTCTATAATTGAAAGAAGGAATTCTTTCTGGATGTAATTAACCTGCATGCTCATGACAAGCAGACAAATAAGTTTTAAGTGCAAAAAAGATGGGAGACAAGAAAAGAAAGCCAGATTGAAGATTCAGAACAAGACTCGCCCCCAAAATGATTTTTTATTTGAATCATCAGAAGCGTCAGCAGCGTGAGGCCACCTTTGACTGATTAATAGATAAACCAAAATACAATGCGATGCTTGGAGACGCTAGAAAGGGAAGTCATAAATTAGAAGGGGATTTGGACCAAAGGGTCTTTTTAATCCCTTCTCGCCCTCTGGTCTTGATTAACTCTGAACACAACCATTCTCTAACTCGGAAGTCAACAGGGTAATGTTTCACTGAAGCTGACTGTTCTGTTACCAAAACACTTTGACTTAAAAGAAAGTGACAGAGGCTTATTATTTCGCTAACCCAAGGGACTGGTGATGCACATGCCAATGGGAGAGGAGCAAACGCCCCCAGGGTAGTAAAGACCGCAGGGGCAGATGAGATGGGGACTGTGATGTCACAGCCCGGACCTTGTCCTCACCGTCGCAAACCTGTCCCACCAGGTAGGCCAGAGGTGGACCGGAGGAGCCCTGCACAACAGCCCAAGCACAGGTTTAAAAAAAGAATGGCAAAGCTCCAAATCCCTGCAGCAAGTGAGAGCACAGTGGTGGAGAGCAGGGGCTCTTCTAGACACATCTGTCTGGATTCAAACCCCTGCTTCCCCTCTGACAAGCTGGGTCACCCTTAATAGCTACTTAATTGTAAAATGGGGGTGATGAGAGTAGCACCAAGCCAGAGGGACTGCAGGGTGCAATTAATCTAAGCAGGCCTGCTTAGCGCAGGTAAGTAGGAACACAGAACTGCCTCCTGGTCGAGACACAGGAGCCACCCAGACAGGGGACCATGAGCAACTGCTGTAGCTCCAAGTTTTATTGAGAACGCGTTGCAGTGGAAAAACATGACGGTCACAGCAAGAACAGTCTTAGCATCATAGACGGTCGCATGAACTCTTGATCATTTTTTAAAATCGCAGGAGCCCCCAGGCCTGCGACAGATCCATCTGTCTCTTTGAGAGAGGCATCAGGCCAGTGGACAGAGACATATTCTAATTTCTACCTTTAAAGAGTGAAGCACATGAATGACGTGCCCCAAACCATTCCATGACTCAGGCAGATGTGGTTCGTGTGCTCCTTGGGGGGGTGCAAGGCACGGACACAGACATAGCCATAGCCATAGACACCCCTTAGCTACAACTAAGCTCAAACAAACAGAGCAATGGAATTGAGAAAAGAGCTTGCCGCCAACAAGATTTTATAATTAAATGGGCCCTTTCAGCACAAGCAACAGGATGTTCATCAAAAATTGATTAATAAGTCAAAAGCAGCCATGACCCCTAACCCTCTCCTTGGCACTTCCAATGCCAACCTTGACCAGTGGTGAGCAAGAAGCAGCAGTAAAGGGGGGCTGAGGATGCTTTGGGGGGTAGCATCTCACTTTATCTCCTGGCTACTCCAAGTCAAGTCCATTTTTCCTCAGCTTCCAGACACCAAGATGTAGATAAACTCACAACAGTCCCCTGAGTCAAGTTCTGGAAGTCCCTATTATTCTATGGCTCCTGCATGGTGCGGGCTGTGCTGAGCTGGAGCTAGGATTACTTGTGATCCAAGAGAAGCACCTCTGCGGGTGGAACCCCAGAAACCAGGGCTCTGGCCCCCAATCTACTGGTCACTGGCTTTGTCCCTGGGAGAGCACCCCAGTGCCAGGACTGCAGTCTCCTCATCTGGAATTGGAAAGGAGTCCCCTCAAACTGAGTGAGGGCATGGCAGGGTGCAGTGGGCAGAGTGCCCAAGGGACTAGGGGTGCCAGCAAAGTTGGGGTTCACATACAAATCTTGCATTTGCTATTTTAAAGCAAGGATCAAATTTATCAAGGGAAAAATTAGAATTTCATTTGATTTTTTTATAACTGTTTCATAGCTTACTACTATTTTATTTTTAATTCCATAGCAGGAATAGAGAAATGGCACATCATAAACATCTTAGGGACCAGGGTCTCTTAAAATCAATGCCCAGCCTGTAAGTGGGTACCTGCCCAGGTCAGTGGCAGCTGGTCTGTAGGGAAGGCGGAGAGGAGAGTAGGTAATCAAGGAGGTCCATGTCTACGCAGACCTTTCTGCACCTCCAGACACCATCCTTCCTTTGTGGGGTTCCTTCCACTACCCAGAGACCTCAAATCAGAAGCCCATGCTGCACACTGCTCTGCTGGTTTGTCCCCTTCCCACTCCCCATGCGGACATTTCCTCAGTAGAATACATCTCAGAGGGACAGTTATTAGAACACCAGTGCCTAAGATGAAGGTGCTGTCTGGCTCCCACAGTTCACCTGGGGTGCCTACATTCTGATTGTCAGGGGAATCTGAGATTCCACATTCTATCAGACACCTGGCATAGGGAGGGAGGGACTGGAGACACTCCAGTCTTCCACCCCAGAACCACCTCAGCCAGAAGTTTCCAGAACAAAGGAGTCTTAGAGGTCCATCCTAGGAGCCTCTTGCTCTACTTTCTGCCCCCACAGGCCGACTCAGTCCTGCCCTGGCTGCCACAGTGATGCTCAGCACGAAGGACTCCAGCAACAGGAGAAACCTGGTTCAGGCAGGGAGGTGCTTCTGAGGAAGCTGGCAAGGAAACCACAGCGACTACAGAGGGTCCTCGCCAGCCCCAGTTATCCTCCTGGCGAGTCCTCAGGAAAGCACAGAAAATCTAGAAGAAACCCCTAAATCATCTGTATTCACGAGACAGAAAGTGCAAGCACATCAGGATGAGTCCCACGGTCCTGGTGTCATCCCGAGCTAATCGTCTCGGGATGAATTGGATGGGGTCGGTGGCAGTGATGCTTCCTCCCTCAAGCATCGCTCTGGACTCACGTGCGAGTATCAAGGACTGAGAACACTCTTAAATAAAGACGCCTTATGTGTTTGCAGGAAGCTCCCAGGGTCAGTGGACGCTGGCTCCAATGCCAGATGGGACAGGACTTCCAGCCCTCGAGAAGGGGCCAGCGCAGGGGGACTGTGCATTGTCAGTTCAGACCCCCAGCTTTGCAGATGTGAAGCTGTGCAGTTGTGCACGTACAGGCCCAGGTGTAGGGATGTGTGTGCGCGCGCACAGGTGTGTGTGAGGGCAGCAGGAGCAAGGTGGGACAGGAGGGCTAACCACACCGTTCCTTTCCCTGTAAGCTGACTGCCATGTCCTTCGAGTTCTCCTTTCTCGGTCCCACGAAAGGTGACTCAACCACCTTTTCCTTATTTCCCTGGAATAGCTGGCACTGAAACTGCCCTTCAGGAATCTGACAAATTGTAATACAACCCAGAGTTCACTGTGAAGTAAGAGGAGGGCTAACGATTATGAAAATGGTAGCCCTCCTGCCCTGCAAGCCCAGCTTTTCCTGCCCGAGAGCACATGGCTTACAGCAGCCTTGTGGCGGTTTGACTTGGCTCCCAGGAAGGACCAGATTTGGAAGCTCTGATGTCCGTGATCCTCCAGCATGCCCCCCATCGGGAACTCATGCAAGGAGGCTCAGCAAGGCCCGCGTGTGACCATGGTGACAGGGGCAGACCAGCCTCTCTTCCGGTACCCGCCATGTTTCTTTAGCTGCCACAGACGAGGTGAGTAAAGAGCACCTTCAAAGACCTCGAGGGAGCGTGGGAAGAATGGCCTGACCGCGCATTACATCAGGTCCCCTGATTCCTATTCAAGCCAGGGCTCTCTCCACACCAGCTACAGGTTCCTAAGTTGAATCAACACAATTCTACCTGCAGGTTCCTGGGTGGGAATTCAGAGTGGTCACCCAGCTGTTCAATTCTGCAAGAGAAGCTCTTTGAGAAAGGCAGTCTTAGTTCTTCAGATACTACATCATGTGTAACTCACTCAAGGAAGTACCACCCAGTTGTTAGAATAAAGAAGGTTTAATTGCCAAATATTGGGCTTTAAAAACCACTCAAGTGTGGAAGGTAACTTTAATTAGACCATAGAATCAGATAAACAGTGGAAGAGCTTAGCTTTTGATCAGCATGTATCTATCTCACTGTGTCCTTATTCTCCAAGGACATGAGTCAGAGCAGAGATGTCCGCTTGGGGACAATTACAAGAAAAGGGGGAAAGCATATTACTTAACTCACACCCTGAAACGGCTTTCATTCGTGGGCTGCGAGGCCCCAGGAATCCTGAGAATCAAATAACCAGCATCAGTCCTGGACCGGTGCAGCCCAGCCCTGAAGACAATGCGTATCGACTCCCGATCTGCACATGCACATTCAAACACACAGGCTGAAGATTATCAATCGACGTGCAGTCAATACCATCTCCACACTGCATCTGTCTTGCAAAGAAAAAACCAAAGGGACGTGTCACGGCTATTTTCAACTCAGGCACCTCAGCAACTTTCAGGCTTTTGGTGCCCTCAGGCCTTCTATGGGGCTCAGCTTGTCAGCCGGACAGAACGCTCACTTCCCCTGCTGTCTCTGACAGAGCCCATCTCCCAAAGGCACGAAGGTGACCGGCCCAGCCAGGCCTGCTCCTGGTCAGCCCTGAGACCCTCACAGACAGGAACAGCTTTGAACTGCAAGCCTGGTCTCCCACTCACTTGGGTATTTTTAGAACGGAGCATAGAACAAAACTGAACTTTTCAAACAGGAGAGGAATGCAAAGTGCTCAGGGCTGGTTTTCAAAGGGCAAAGCTTATTTAAAAAGACTACTGATTGAGCCCAAATGCAACATGATAGAGCCACGAGGGTCAGGAACAGGCAGGAGGAAGCCAGGTGGGCGGAGCAAAGTCCCGGAGGCTGAGGGAGGCCCGAGCACCCTCTACTGAAGTGGACGGGCCACGTGAGCACAGCCCCTGGACTGCAGGGGGAGTGGACGCCGCCAGCAGTGCCCCGGTGGCTTGAGAAAGGAGACGCAGGTCGTTGGCTTTCCAAATCTCTCCAGTGTCCTTTCAGTGGGCTGGCTTTGGCCTTATCAGCCTATGAAAGCCTGAGATCTGCGCTTTCCTGCTCAGCAAAATGTTCTTCAATGACTTTGCGGATGTGTAACTCTGTCTGAAGAGCACACCACATAGGAACTGGGTGGAAATGTGCCGGCGCAGCCGAGCAGAACCGCCCCAGCCCCGTCCTCCCCGTCCCTCGTCTCATAACAAGTATGTCTGCACATCCATTATGTGTCTGGCGGATGCCAGCAATGGAGGGAACAGAGAAGGCTCAGACACAGGAAGCTCAGGGTGCGGTGAGGGAGAAGCCTACACCAATATTTAAACAGCCACCTCCTTCCGAGAGTGGCTTGAATGCACTGTGGAGGCAGCAGCTTGTTCCTGAGAACACCAGCTTTTTTTCCCTGCTACCCTCTGCCTTGGTAGGGCCACCCCCTCAAACAACTCTACTTCAGCACGTAAGCTCTTTGATCTCAGCTTTTGCATAAAACGTGTGGTCCAGACATAGGTGGAAACCACTCCGGCTTCCGCCAGGCACGCCAACAGCTCTCACACACCTGCTTACCAGGTCTCCTGTCCTTCCAAGTTAGAAGCCAGGACCCACACCTGCGGACAGGAGAGAGCAGTGCCCTCGATCACACAGCTGCCTCGCTAGGCACGGTCTTCATCACGGAGCATGAGCACAGCGGTGTGAAATCATACACAGGCAAAGCAAACAGATGACCTCACCTACGTAAAAATGACGCTAGCTCCCTATGAGGATGGACGAAGGAGCTGCATTGAGGTTTTCCCCTCCCATTGCCCATCCCAGTGAATGAAAGTTTGCAAGTCATAAAATATTAGCACAGTCAGTTTCTCATGGGCTCTTTCCTGTCTCCTGTCTTCTGCCCCTAATGCACACAAATCCCTCCTGCCTTAGCACAGCCCTGGACCTGCTGCCCTTCCGCAGTCTTCCAGGAAGGACACCAACTGCAGTGAACACTCTCAGGAAGCCACCTGCAAGTAGGCTGCGACGGCCGTCAGCCATCCAGCCCAACAACTCCCAGCAGTTAGAGGCTGGACAAACCAGTGACCTGAGCTGATTGCAAAGCTCCAAATGCCATTATCACTCCCCAGGGCCAGCCTGCCCCGTGCCTCTGCTTCTCCCCTGCTTTTCGAGAGCACAGTCTCATGAGCCTTCTTGACATGTTTACACCAGATGCTCTCCCCCAATCCTTATTCTCAAGCTCTTTTGCAAAGTGCCCCCTTCTAGATGGATGTCCTGTTGTGTTAGCCATTCTGTTGTATCTTAACATGACTCAAAACATCTTTCTTTCTTTAACATCACTGCTGCTGCCTTTGATGATAAAGGTGCCGGGCTCCCTTTCTAGGCTGATTCAAAGAAATCTGAGCCAGAGCAAGGCATTTGTCATTACTCAAGGGCGGTGACATCGAGATAGCAGGCGACATCATAGGCTCGCCGTTCTCCTGCCTTTTTCTCTGGGATGTGTTTTTCTCTTTTCAGCATCATAATCAATAGTTCTCTCTCCTTTGTGATGGATCATATCAGGCACCACTATGCTAAATTGTCACCTGACATTTAGTTTGGATGCTATTCTCCCAGATGGAACACAATTTTCTCTCTCTTCAATGCCTGGAATATTGAAAGGGCCTAAGCAACAATGCCCAATTATGTGTCAAGTCACAGTTTTGCTACAGAACTAAGAAGCGAGAATGCATCTTCAGTTGTCCCCAGCTCACCACAGACCAATGAAAAGCCAACTCGCTAAGTGTCAATGTGTCTCATCACAATGGTCCATTTATTATTGAGAAAGCAGGCACACACACGAAAATTAGATCGAAGGCCCAATACTGTTCATTCATGAGGTATTATCCATGCTGAGTAGCTGTAGCTTTTTTTTTTTAATGACTGAAGAAAAATTTTTAAATGCCCCCAGTGCAACAAGAGAATTTCGTGAAAATCTCAGCTGAGTTTTGTTGCCCCTGGAGATGAGTTGGTTTATCTGTTCTATCAAAAAGCTTAGAAATATAAAGTGCCCCCTAGGGGTTAGAAAGGAAAAAGATAACACACTATCCTTTAGGGAAAGTGAGGCTATCATGCGTGTCCCCACCGGGCCCCTTGGGGACATATGCCCTTCGCAATGTCACCCTAGGGACACTCAGTAAGAAAGGAGGAGGCAGACTGAGCATTTGCCTGGGCTCTCCAGTATCCTCCTATCTGGTGGTCTGGTGGAGGTGTCAACACTGGGGGGTGGGGGACTCTGTTGTCTCACCCCGCACATAGGAGCTAGATCTGAGCATCTCCAAGGGCTATTTTAGTTTTGGCATTTTTGACTCTTACATGAAAGAGAGATCAGGAATATCATAACATTAGGTGTGCGCAAGCAGGAGAGCGAGAGCAAAAAAGATATTAAAGAGAAATTAAAGAGCAGGGAGCGAGAACATAGCGAGTGTCTTTAGGCAACCACAAGAGAAGCATAATAACAGAAAATGGAAAAGGAGACAAAGTGGAGAGGTGAGGATAAAACCAAGAGGAGAACAAAGCAACTTTAGTGCTAATAAACACTAATGATAATGATATTATGTTGTAGTTTCTATTTACTCTGCATCTACCATGCTATATCTATTTTCTCTAATATCCACAGCTTTCTGAGGTTGGTATTAGCATATCCGTCTTACAGATGGGGAAACTGAAGTTCAGAGAGGTTAAGAAATTGCTCCAAGTTCACACTGCTAATAATTAGTTGCACCATGATGAAACCCCAAAACTGAAGCCAGCCTGTCCACTGTGTTATACATCCTCCTAAATCATTCTCCCAATTGTTTTTGTGAGAGATCAGTGCCTTCTTCTGCTTCAGATTATAAAATACATTTCAAGCAGAAGATCTGTGAAAGAGCCACAAAAGCAGCACCTTCACCCATCAGGCGTTTTAAGGGAAGATCAAGATGAACATACCTAAAATCACTGACAGAGTACCAGGTCTTGGGTGAATCCTGCCCGGGGAGATGGTACAGCAGAAAGGAATAAGCACTCACTGGACAGGGGAGGGAGATCCATGTGGTGCCACAAACTTCCTGCATAACTCCACATGGGTCCTACCTGCCTTCAAGGGCAGCAGAAAACTTGGGTGCATATGTGCTAAGAGATACAAGGTGTTAGATACCAGCAAGGGACAGTCCTGTTCCAGGAACTTGCTGGCAGTGAGTGAGGGGAGTGGAGAGAGGGCCACTATTTCAAGAGAGTACACCAATGGTCTGCACACTTCAGACACCTATTCATTGCTTCAGGAAAGTCAGGCTCAGTGTGAAAAATATTGGTGATTAAAAAAAAAATTACCTTTCAGAGATGACAAACGGGTATGTGAGTAGGATAGCTAAAGTCTTTTTCATTTTGTGCAAGCCTCAAGCCTGGCTTCTGTTAAATAAAAAGCTCCCTGGTACATATGAAAGATGATTTGCAAAAGTTCCATTTGTCCACACCTTTCACACAGCCTTGCATTAACAAAGGACAGTTGCCCGAGTATGAGTCCATGTGCTTTGGGAAAATGTGTAAAACAAGAAACAAGGCATGCAAATCTGTGCAGAGCACAAGGCTCGGGTCCACAAAGAAAGCAAACGGGACTAAAAATGAGTCCTGCCATAGGAAAAAGAATTTACAGTCCCCCTTATCTCCAGGGGATGTGTTCTAATACCCCCAGTGGATGCCTGGGACCATGGGTAATAACAACCTTTAAGTATATACTGTTTTCTCGTATACAGACATAGTTCACTAGGCACAGGAAGAGATTAACAACAACTAGTAATGATAAATAGAACAATTGTAACAATAGCTCTAATAAAAGTTATGTGAATGTGGTCTCTCTCTCCTCCCCCCAAAATATCTCATTGTGCCTAATGTCTTCAGATCACAGTCACCACGGGTAACTGAAACCATGAAAGGTAAAACCAAGGTGGGGGGGGGGGAGTGACAACTGTCATAGAAACTGGTCCCCTACCCTAGTTCCCCATTGGCACATCTCTGTGGGTGCTGACTACTCCTTATCTCCCATCTCCTTGATATTAGGAAGCACAGGAAAGGTTCAGAGAAATTTCACCCACCTAGGGAACAACGTTTTAGAACTGATAGATTTCTTTTTTACCCTCCCTGCAAGGTTGGAACTAAATACCTTTCCTATTCACTGTTCCTGGATAAAGTGGCTTTTAAAAGTTATTCACCATTGTCATTTCCACTTGCGCCTTCACTCACACACACAATGAAAATAAAATGAGACCGGGAGTGATTGATGCTCCTCGTTTTAATGATGAATGCCGATTTTTGTGTCCTCTGCAAAAGTTTTTTCATATTCATTTTCTCTGCCTTGCTTAGCTTTTCCCGTGTCTTCCATCCAGTCATTTCTTTTCCTCCCATTATCGGAAACGTCCATAAGGCCCTAACAGGACAGGGCTGCTCCCCCAGCCCTAACCATTACCCATGGACCCACACAAGTGGCAGTTTCCAACAATATGAGAACAAACAGAAACCACCTCACTCCATCTAATGAAAGTGTCAGCACCACCCTCAGGGGTTCTTTCCAGGGACAATCCAAAGGCCAGTCAGGGCCCCGGAACAAATAACCTCACCCAGAGAGAAAACAGATCCACCATGAACAACGTTAAACCCAAACGCTTGTCAGGAGAGGTGTCGTGGAGGCCTCCCAAGGACGCAGAGATCACACGTGCCCATCAGCCAATCAGCATCTTGAAAGCACCAGTGTGCGCCACGTACTGGGCGAGGAAGAGCGAGGGTCCCCTGCTAGCGTCCCCAGATGGAGGTCGGTCTCAGTGGCGGGAACCCAAGTCCATGTGAAAAATCAATGCAAACAAAGGCTTCTCCCCGCGTCCTGAGTGTGCACTGCCATGCTCGGGCACGCCTGGGAAGGAAACCAACTCAACAGCGAGGAAGGCCTCTGAGTCCCACTTTCCTTCATGTTTCAGTTCGGTTCATTGACAAGCAAATATCATTTTTTGGTAGTTAGGTAGGTAGGTAAGCAGGTAGGTCGGCAGGTAAGCAGGGCACTACCACACCACGGTTATTCACCTGGTATTGAATGGTTTGTTCATCTAGAAAATCTCTATCCTGTACCTGTGCTGTAGTGGCTGATGCTGGGTGCTGGGGGAGGAGGAGTTTTTCCACCATTGAGCGGGAAGTCAAAGCGGGCAGTCCCAGGCCCCCCACCCCTTCATTACTTTGCACTTCAATGTAGAGTGTGTGTGGAAATCCCCCACCTGTGCGGTGCCATCCACCCCTGCCCTGCAGCCGAGCTCTGGGGTAAGTAGCCCTGAAGGCACCGGTGCGGAGCGGGACAGCTCAGGGAAGGCGGCACAGGGGACTCGACAAGGGAGACTGAGGTTTGAAAGATGAGCAAGAATTAGCCAAGAAAGGGCGTTTCAGAGGGAGAAAGCAGCAGCAGTGGCACGTGTGAAACGACGGAGCAGGGAGAGTAAGACGGCCCGTCGGGGGGCGGGGGGGTCCTCCACTGGACCCTGCCAGAAATTGGTGCCCAAAGGGTGGGTGGGACTAAATGGCCAACCGTGTCCCACACCAGAGAAGACCGAGATCAAAATCACCAATAATCCTCCTGTAAACAGTCCTGCTAAAGCAAGATCACAATCTATTGACTGTATCAGTAGGGGAAATATTAGTTAGGGGGAGGTCTGTAACACGCAGTGGACATGGAAACACATCACCATTTGTTGTAAACACTAAGGAGTTCTACGAAGGCGAGAGTTTCCTGAAAGCAAACAGTGATTACAGTTGATGAAATATCTGCTTCATAGCTTCTGCCTGGTCTTTAGGCCATGACCTGTCTGTCTTTAGAGACAAGAAATGCAGTTGTCTTAGTTCATTCAGCCATCTGACAGTGGAGCAGTTGTTTAGACTAAGGAGCCTGGTGATGACTTGCTAAGCACATCAGTGTCTAGGTTCATGACCAGGCTGTGTGGCCACAGCACCTGCCATTACAGGTTTTACGACAAGAAGGACTAAAATGTCAGGGGAGGCAGGCAGTGAGGGGCTGTTCCAGTGGACAAGTTAACACAACATTCTGTCAGGGAAGGAAGAGATCTAGCTGCTGAGGCCAGAGAGTTCCAGACAGATCCCCAATAGTCTGCCGTGGGCACCAAGAGTATCCATCACTTCTTCCCATTTTTATTGCTTCTGTGATATAGAGGCAGGATTCCTGGGCCTGGGAGAATTGAGAGATTGTATGGATGGACTCAGGTTTCATAAGAAAGGAAACTAGACAGGGGCCCAGTTCCTGAAAAAGAGACAGAACACAGGTTCAGACAGGACTTCAGTGAGACTGGTGAGGTCAATACTAATAAAGCTCAAAGGGCTACTGAGCTGGGGGACAGTGTGACCCCAGTCTCCAGGATCAGGAGGCTTTATCTTCAAGAACTAGAAGGCTAAGAAGCAGGAGACAAGAAATTCACTATAGACAAAGCTCAGAAAAGCTAAAATGTAAAGCAATCTCATTTTCTTATTCAGACATAGTATTATTTGTTTTTCCAGCTGCCCAACCAATGTCACTTTCAGTGTTACTTCTTTTTTTCTGGAGGTAAGAGCTGACAGTCTGGTTATTCTTTCCTGCTACCCTCAACTTTAGCCAAGTGCAGGAAGAGCCCGGCACCAGCACACCGGGGGTGTGCACGTGTGCAGCACGCCTGTCTGGATCCGGGTGATGGCGACAGCCCAAGGCAATGTGAGCACATAACTGCCACCATCCACCTCACACCTGCAGTGGGCACCGCCACAAACTCTTGAATTTCTAATCCTTATAATGCCAGAGGATATGATTTCATTTATTCTCTTCCAAGGGCTAATGCTGATCCTCCCCATTGCTCCCGAACACTGATAATGTGGTTGAAGATACTGTAACATATAAAGAGTATCATCACATTTCCCTAAAAGAAGCCAGGTGTAGGAAAGTAATATCTTCCCTTATACAACTAGGAGGTCCATTCTTCCCGAAGTGGTAAGTCAGCTAACTGATCTGACCCATTCAGGCCAGTGGTCTGACTATTTGATTGACTGGCCTGGCAAAATAACAGTTCAGGTCACAGTGCCACAGCTTTGCATTGTCCCTTTGTTGGTAGGATGAAGTGAAGAGCTAAGAAATTACCCCAAATGGTCCCTGTATGAAAGATGACAACCTGGATTGTAAAAATCTCAAGAACTTGCATAAGCCAAGCTGCATGTCACAGAATGACAAGGAAAGACGAGCACGTATCTTTAGAGTGGCATGTATGGTCAGCAACTCTACCTACTTATTAGAATCATCTACATCTTAAAATTATTCATGGAGAGAGGTAACAGAGATGCTGATTAAATTGGCTTGGGGAGTGCCTGGGCAATGGTGTCTATAGGTATACATATGTTTATATATATATATAAATAACTTCCCAGGTGATAGTAATATATAGAAATAAACTTTAGAGTTTAACAACATGGACCGTCTAGACCTCAGTTTTCTGTTTATCTAATGGGGCACTGGACCAGGTCTAAGAATGCCTGCTTCCAACTGGCAGGCACTTCAGAAAGGACCACTCTCTCTTTGCATAATTCAATTCCCGAATGCCGCCAAGACAGCTGACCTACCACGGAGGGTTGGCATATGGGTTAATGAGATCATATTTGCTAAGTGTTTGGGGCTCTGGGGAAGGAATCTCTAATATATGCAGCTAAGGAATGATTACAGCAACGTTAATGTCATTTTTTTTAGGAAGAGTAAACCACAGTTCACAACCCTGCATCTGCCATAATTAGACTATCTTGTCTAGATGGAGAGCAGCAGAGTGGAAAGTAGATTAAAGCAGGCCTGTTCTTGTTGAGACTGGATGCCAGGTCAAGTCTTCCTGAGACATGTCCATGCAACCACAATTGACACGGACTGGGCTTCAAACACGTTAATCTATGCAGGGTCCCCTGGTCCTGGAGCACACACCAGGGGGCTCCTACTGGGCCCACGTCTTTGTGAACCTATTTCTGCATAACAAGGACAAAAGATGCATCTATGGGTCTTCTCTGAGAGTAAATAATCATCAATGGGACTCTATTTCAAAGTATTCCTACTTGCTATTTCTGATACTTTGAACTTGAAGCAAACTAAATAATTTTCTTTCTTTAAGAAGCTATACACTAAACTGGCCCTGCACAGGGTACAGGAGCTGAAATGGACAGTGAATGCTCTAGAGACCAAGAGATGTGAGTCTGTACCTGGCTCCGCTTATTCTGACAACCTCCACGATCCCTGGATAAGTGTCTTCCTTTTTTCCTACCGTATTTTCTTCTATTAGATCACACATGGAAAGCAACTAGCAAAATGCCTAGCACAGCTCAGTAAATAGTTTCCCTGTATCATATTTAGCGTCGGCTGATGCTATCAGCCTTGGTATCCCAGTACTAGCCGCTCTGCCCAGGTAGCACTAAAAGCTTCAGGTAAGTCAGATCTAGTTTTGCATAGCCCATCGAAATCTTGTTAATTCTTTCACTGCTTTCAACTTTTTAAGTGTTTTATCCATATAGACTCAGAGGCAAACTTCATCATTAATGATTAATTAATAATTTAAAATCTAGGGAATTTGGAACATTCCATTTCAAGGATCTCTCTGCAGCATTGAGGTGATACAGGTGTCGGTGTGGTATGGACATCAGTATTGTTTTCCACGGATCATAGAAATCAGCACTTGAGCTTATAATACGAACTAATGAAATAAAAGTTAACTTGAAATCTTGAAGAAGGTTGGGTTCATATAAGGGGCTAACAGTTCTAACCAGAATGCCAACTGGATTTCTTCGGGACTTGGAAAAATTATTTTAAGAATCTTGCTATAACAAATAATAAAATAGTTCTAACCCTTTTGAATAAAGAAAATTGATGGAGGTGTGGGAGATTATCTTACCATACATTAGAGTAATTTATAAAGCTTTAATTCTTAAAAAGCATGGTGCTGGTGCAAAAAATAAGGCAGAACTGGATGGAGGGTCCAGAACAGGTCCAGGACTGCATAAGAATTTAACATATGATAAATGAACAACCTCCACTCAGTAGGAAGGGTAGGGTTAGTCAATAAATATTACTGGGGCCACTGGTTAACTAGTTGGGAAAAATTCATTTGGAATCTCAATTCAATTTAGCTACCATAATAAAAAGCAAATAGAGGGGTCTCCCTGGTAGCACAGCAGTTAAGCGCAGCACTGTGGAGCTGTCGGAAGCGGAGCCGTGAGTTCGAAGCCCAGTCGGGGAGATTCCCACATGGCGCGGCAGACCTCTCCTGCCTCGCCCGCTGCTCCCCTCAGCAGTGTATTACCGTCAATCTGCCTGTTCTGCTCCCCACTCTGTCTCTGGTGAACCCTCTTGCTGCCCCACGCCTCTGGCCTGTATCCCAGCTTGTATGCATAAATAAATAGATCTTTAAAAAAAAAAGCAAATAGAATAATGTAAGTGTGGGGGAGAATTACTCTATAACAAAACTCATTGGAAATACAAAGTAGTATTTCATGTATCTCAGGATAACAGAGGACTGTCTAAGATTCCAAGCAGGGGACAATTTAAAGAAACAGGAAGAAAATTTGACCACATGAAATTTGAAAACTACATAAAATTTATGTAAAAGAATTTTAAGCTGGAAAATTTACAACAAGCATGGTACACAGGCACTTATTGATATCACAAAAATATTGGAGTGTTGGAAAATGCATGACACATTTTTGCATAGAAAACAGAAAAAATACGTCATGACTTTTCTGACAAGCCAATAATTTAGAAAAACACTAAAACTAGATTTAAAAAAGCTATGAACAGGAACAATAAATTCACACACATACAAACCACACACGCATACAAATTGCTAACAAACATGAAAACTTGTTCAACCCCATTAGTAAGCAATGAATTGCAATTTAAAACACGGTGACATTTTTCTTTACCTATTATATTAAAAAATATTTTTTAAAGTGCTCTTCTGTCCTGGCAAGTATTCAGTGAACTAAGCATTCTTATACGTTGCTAGAGGGAATATAAATTGTTCTAGCAGAGCATTTAAAAAAACTCTCTGTAGGTAAACACAGGCAGTCTTTTCATTGTGCCTACCTTTTGACCCAGTAATTATACTGATTGAACTCCATCCCAAGAAAATGATCTGATATTTTTTTTAAAAAGAAAGGCTTACTGCATAAGGATCTTTCCTGCTGCAACCTTTATAGGGAAAACAAAACAAAACAAAACAAACCAGAACAACAAGAAGCAAATTAGCTGCCTGAAATAAGAAATAACAAAGTAAATTATGGACATCCGTAAGATAAGGTATTTTGAAACCTCTGAAAAATGTTTATTAAGAGTTTATGTAATGTTCTACCAGAGGGGATAGGGTGTGGGAGTAGTGAGTAGGGGAGGACTTGTAGGCTGTGGTGGAGGATTATTGATACTTTGGGGGCAGGTGGAATAAGGCACATTTGAAGACGTGTGAACCTATCCACCTCAAGCACGTACAGTGACGTAACTCAACATCACGGCAATAAACATAATTTTTTAAAAGAGTTTATGTAATGCTAGGTGCAAATATCTTTAAAGATTTATACGTAATATATTTTCAACTCTCAGTTTAAAACTCAAAGTAAAAGCTGACCAGAAATATTGTTCAAAGTAGCTCTTTGGGGTTGGTAGAATCATGGGCAATTCTGGAATTTTCAGTAACTTAAAAATAACCAATTCTATGATAAAAATCAGTTTAGTAAACGGAGCATAGACACATATAACTAATTATTACTTTACAGCAGAAGCTTCGAATTGGGCCTGCCAACTCAGTCACCCTTTCTTTCTTTCCTTCTTTTCCATCCTAATCTTTCTCTATGAGGCCCACACACATGGTCTTGAAGGAGGGAAAAAGGATCACTTGTGGCAAGCCTGATTTTTCTTTTAATTCCTAGCAGTCAAATGGGAAGACGTCATTTAAATGGGAGAGCTAAGGTATTATGCAGGGAGAAACACAGATAAATTCTTGACAAAGGTTCTCTCTGCTGGGGAAGACCAGCGATTTTGTGATAAAGCAGCCAGTCTCTGAAGCTGTCTCCCTAATAAGCCAGAAGCACATTTACAGTAGCCTGGCGGGTGACGATCAGCAAAACTTACAGAAAATACAGCACAGATATTCTCCAAATGTTAGCAGCCAATTTCACTCTGGGAGGTAAAATTACTGGAACTGATAAGCCAATATTAAGGGACCAAAAAAGCTTCTTAAATATTCCAAAGACCAATTTGAACTATCAGAGCCGCACATGAACAAACGAGAAGATGGCAATCTGAAAATTATAATAAGAATGAATTGATTTTGTACCTCTCCTCCAGTTTCATTATGATCTCTGACAGTAGAATGGATTCATTTTATGTCATTTTCTCCTAAGCCTCATAGAATATTTTCTTTCAGGTCCTGAGATA
The DNA here is from genome assembly GCA_004024925.1 of Scalopus aquaticus. Classification (NCBI taxonomy): domain Eukaryota; kingdom Metazoa; phylum Chordata; class Mammalia; order Eulipotyphla; family Talpidae; genus Scalopus; species Scalopus aquaticus. The sequence goes on from PVIJ01018580.1 coordinate 18,043, forward strand.
TGAGCATAAAGCACAGATGGCCCTGTCTGCTTCAACCCAGCAGAGACTGCGAACGACTTTGGAGTTGTTTAAACTTCTTCCTTTTCTCCAAGCAACTTGGCGATTCAGCAGCTGTTCATTTCAAGGCTCAGAAAGACGCAGGTGGAAACAGAACTACCTTAAAGAAACCTGGGACTAAGCAGAATCTCACAGTGGGGAGCAGGGGGTGGGGGCAGTTAAGCTAAAGAGTACTAAGTTTTCATGAATGTTTTGTTAATGTAAAAGAATAATGGCAAATACCATCCTATTTGTCTGATGTTAGGAGATACACATAGGTTATGATGTCCACAGCTTACTATCAAATGGTTCAGTATAAACAACAGAAATTTATGCATAGATTATGTCCTTAATATGTATCTATAGAGAAAGCAATAGAGAGGTACAGAGTAAGAACAAAGAATACAGCAAAATGTTAAGAATTAGGGCCTCCCTGGTGGCACAGCGGTTGAGCGCTGCGCTGTGGAGCTGTCGGCAGCCGGCGATGCGAGTTCCACGCCCGGCCAGGGAGAATCCCACATGGTGGGGCAGACCTCTCCTGCCTCACCCGCTGCTCCCCTCAGCAGTGTACTTCTGATCTGCCTGTTCTGCTCCCCGCTCTGTCTCTGGTGAGCCCTCTCGCTGCCCCATGCCTCTGGCCTGTACCCCAGCTTGTATGTAAAAAAAAAAAGTTAAGAATTTGAAAATCTAACAAAAATTATGTGCAGATTTGGAGTACTATTCATTTTCAAATGATTTTTGAATGAATTAAATTTAAAAACTGGGCCTCCCTGGTGGCACAACAGGGTAAGTCTCAATACTATGAAGCTATCCACAGCCATTGTAGCACAGGTTTGATACCTGGCCAAGGAGCTTCCCACATGGCGCAGCAGACCTCCCCTGTGTCTCCTGCTGCTCCCCTCAGCAGTGTATTGCAGTCAATCCACATGTTCTGCTCCTCACTCTGTCTCTGGTGAATCCTTTCACCCCCCACACCTCTGGCCTACACCCCAGTTTTTATATGCATAAATAAATATTAAAAAAAAATTTTAAACTATTTATTCTGTAACTTCTTTTAATAGCCCTGTCTCCATGATTAGGTGTGCATGAGGTGGTCTAGCCAGTCTAGGTGTCTACATTCTTCGGACGCCCACTCTGCCTCCCCACCTCCCCGCCTTTGCATGTGCCATCCCCCCAACCACCAAAAATATTCTCTTCCTGATCACCCACTCTCCTCTTACTCTCCTCATAGTCTCCTCTTATTCACCAGTCATTCAAAGATTTTTTTCTCCAATGCTCCTCCTTGAAGCATCCTCTGATCTCTGCCTTTCCACCCCCAATTAAATTTGATTTCTAGTCTTTAAGTCTCTCTTAAGACCCAGCTGATTACAGTCGACACCCTGGTTATGGGATCCCAGAGAAATTATTCCTTCTCCCATCAAATTACTATGTACTCCTCACTATTATTACTTGTTTCATTTTCTCTCCCTTTCTGGACTACAGACTCCCTGTCTCATTCATCAATGTAGCCCACGTGGCTGGGACAGGGCTTGTTCACCAAATACTTGTTGAATGAATGAACTAGTTATCTGTTACTATTTGGACTTTAAATCTCCTTAAGATGAGGGACTGTTCCTTATTCATGTCAACATAGCAGGTACTCAAAAAAAGAGTTGTTGAATTGACTTTAAAAAAGAGCAGAGACAGGTGAGGAGTTTTTCACCAAAGGACTAGACTGAGTCACTGGGCCAAGAGTTTGGGTCAAGTAAGGCTTTAGCCCTGGCCACCCAACGACCACAAGGGCAAAAATAGGTGGGCGAGACCAGGTACAGAAGACATAGAGGGTGGGGAGTTCTAATCTCCCCAGTCAGTAAACAAGTCCTATAGGTTGGGGTTTTGTGGGGGAGCTGCCTGAAGGTTAATGACCAGATATCTTAAAGGTAGTGCTGCATTGTAACTACCATCAAGCACTGACCCAGAAAGGCGAGGGGGAGCTCAGATTTCTCACAACTGTCAGTATCCTTTACTATATCAGCTAATGAGGAAATAATCTCAGATATCTAAATCCAAAAAGGAAATATTTGCCAGCACTTTGGTGATTACAATGTGGCCAGATCCTCCCTTTCTGGGCACAGGTGTGAAAGTATTTTGGGTGCTTTATTATTAAATTAGCACCTTCACCAGCTCCCTCCATTTTGGGGTAGCCAAATACTCTCAAACATGGGTTAAAAGGAAAGCTAAGAAATTGGAATTTTTATAGCAATTGGGTTGTTGGAGTGAGCGTCATTTGTCAGGATTTAGAAATTACACACAGCACAGAGACATTTTGTGTAGGATAGAAAAGAGGTAGAATTTGTTCTTCTTATCACAAACTACAAAATTCCCTGCTCTCATTGTCCAGATCTTTCTGGCAAATGTACTTTCATGTACATTTAGAGATTGGTGAAGCTCCTTGACTATAGTGGTCACTTACAGAACCACTTCTGCCTGGTTCTCCCCTTCTACCTGCATCCTTGGTGGCAGGAATGGGTGGAGGGAGATTTGAGCCAAAAGGACTCTTATTGGGTTTTAAAGAGAAAGACCTACTGTTAAGTCCAGTGTGGAAACCTGAATGGCTTGGGGGTCTGGTTTTTTTGCAAGATCTACTGTTGTCAACATTTCCCACTGGAAGCTCTGGTGGACCTGAACCCCAATATCTGGGGGGAGAGCCCTCTTCCAGCCAGCTGATGGAGGAAAAAAAGAAAAAACTCTATGCAATAACTAGTGGATGGTGTGAAAAATGTCTCCCACCAAGGGTACGAGAAGAAAACAAGAAACAGGGGAAATGATAACCCATTTGCTTTCCCAATTTGCAGTTCCCCTTCATTGCACCTAATTTGAAAAACATAGAATTTTTTAAACTCAATGACTAGTCATCTATCGCTTGGTCCCAGAGACTGCTTTATTAAAAAAAGAAAGAGCATTCTAGTAGCTACCTACACTGAGCAACCTTCAGTTTTCTCATTTACTTTTAATGATTGTGAATTCAGCTGAAGACATATAGGTTTTGCCTGCACAGTGTACTGTATACTCTGTCACTGTGCTACTCCAGCCTTTGAGGATCAGAAGGACCACACAGCCACTTCAACAGAACTTGGCCTCTAGTCCTTGCTTTTGCTTTCTTTTCTTCCCTTAGCATCTTTATTTTCTCTTTTCTTTCTTTCCTTCTGCCTGAATCACCTCCTGACTTCCTTCTTGTACCAGGAGCAAAGAAATACATCTTGCTAGGAATTCACAGACCATCAAAGTTAAACCTTCCAGTAACCCCTCATTTCCTATTGAGGAAATCAAGGCAGGGAAATCACAGCCTGGAATCACAGCCAATTACTGTGTCAGCTGTAGGCCCCAGGTAGCTTGCATCTTTCATCCACAGACTTTCTCCTTCAACACTGCAATGCAGTTGCAGGGTAAATCAGTTTGAGAATTAATAGAGTTAACAGCTTCTTAACTTTTAGGTCTAGCAGGGAATACACAATAATGATGATAATAATAATAAAGTATAAATCAAAACTTACCTCTAACTCTATAAGGTAAACTACACTAAGAAAATAGTTCTTCAAAGGTTGACTTGGTTTAAATGTCAAAACCAAACTAAATAAAATCTCCCAAATCGAATTAAGATTAAATATGTTTTGCTCAATCACTTAAGAAACCCAAACACATCTCCTAAAATAGTCACCTACTTAAACACTGTCAAGTACAGAGATTGGATGAGAGAAGAAAGCTGAACAGTTGATTAGAGTTGATTATAGTGGGCAGCTCCTTGGTCTCACCTACTGTTGCAGATAGGGGTGCATAGGAGGGGCCAATTCTGTGGTCAATTCTGCATGGGCTGATTAGCAAGATGGTAGGTTACTTAGGGTCTTTTCTATCCCATCTCCCTTGCCAATGTGATTTTTAGATCATTTTGCCCTTGTGCCTGCAGTAGAAAGGGGGGGAAAAATCCAAACACTGAAACTAACTTGTTTGGTTAGCAGCTGTAGTTTATAGCAGCAATAACTAAGGAAGCTGAAAACCAACAAGAAAGTGCAAGACATATTTTAGTCAAAGCCATCCCCTCTACACTGCTCCCCAAACCATGCTTCTGACTTAATGTCCAAATTCTGTTTCCCCTTGATTGTGCAAATAATCTAAATGGGGCTTTAAAATAAAAAAAAGAAAACTTCTCAAAATAGTTAAGACGTATTCAAAGGAATTCTTTAATTTTCTAAATGGCTTGAACTGTAACGCAAGTAAGGAATTGCTTTTATTAAATGCCAAATCTTTTTTTAAAGCAACCTCAGGGAGATACTCTCAATGAGCTGTGTCCATGCCAGCAAAACAAAGTGGTGATCTGGGCAACTGTCCACATAATTCAGACCAAAGAAATCTGCCATCACCACAAGTCCATTAACATGAGGTTCTGAACAACTTAGCTCATTAGGCAGCAGACTTGGGGAGAGAAAGGGCCAGAAGAGGCGGAGTTCCCACCAGCTACTATTGAGAAGCTAAATATAGTCAAGTAAACCTTGTTTGCTTGATTCCAACTGGTTCCTTAATAATAATTAAACAATCAGCAACTAGTCATTAACTTCTTAAAATAGTAATTGGTTGTTTGCATGAGTCCACTAACCCACTATCATGTCTGGGTATTCTTCAGAGTCAAGGTGTGGAAAATTGAATAGAGAGTTTTAACTGTCCCCAGCTCTGTTTAGAGAGAAAAATTACACTGGGCTGTCAGGATGCTAGTCATCACCTTCTTAACCATTAATTCAGACTGCTGTATGTTTGATCAAATCCATCATGTGGAAATTGTCTTTTTATCCCACTAAAAGAAATAAATCGACTGCACCAGGGCTGATTCACTCATGTAGAATAAACACTGTCTCAGGTTGTCTACACAGCGAAATGGAGATTTAAGACAGTTATGCAGATAGATAATGGGATCCCAAGCTTAGAGGTCAAGGGTGGGGCGCAGGCAGTCCAAACCATTCCATGGACCTGGGTCTCAGTAAATCCCATAGCTCTCCATCTCCCCATACCTCTATATGGACCCAGCCTTGGTGTCGCTTAAAGACGGCATTTTCAGGGAACAAACAACTTAGATGGAGGGGAAATTAACCTTCTCCAAGCAACAGTGGTAAATAGATGTTAGCTGGGAGACATAATATATATATATATATATATATATATATATATATATATATATATATATATATATATATATGCGCTTAGTATTAGAAACCAAGAAGGAAACACAAAGTCGATTGTTTTTCAAGACAATTAGGTAATACTCAGAGGCAAACCAGGAAAACGAAATCTCTTTCCCCTCATTACTGCACTGCAAAATGGAAGACTGCCTGTCTGCGAAGCCAGTAGCTAGACATTCTCACAATAGTAATCTCTCCTCCAAGAGCTAACTATTATCTTTAAAGATGAATTTCCAAGTGAGTGCTAAAGGCACTGGCCTGCTCCCAGCCCCTGCAGTGAGTGGGGGTGACAGGTGGGGGCAAGGCAGGGCGGCCAGGACCCTGTCCATTTTGATGTCATCACCTTCCACTTGGGGCAAATGAGACCTCTGAGCACGGGAGGGTATGGGGCAGTTCCCGCAGCCTTACATTTGCACAGCATTCTTCAGGCCACAAAGAACTTCCATCCCCTCAGCTCATATGCAGCTTGTGATCGTGACCATGGCAAGCAAGACCCAGAAGACTATCTGCACTCAGCAGAGAAGGCAAGAGAAGGTCAGAGAGGTCATGGAGCTGACAGTAACTGCAAACCTGGAGCCTGGGAGGCTCCCACCAGACCTCTCTGCTTTCCCTTCTCTGGAGACCAGCACTGAGCTTACGGTGCTGATCAGGAGTGAGGTCGTCAGCACCTAATCCTACCTCTGACCTTCCAGATGTCCACGCTCTCTATTCTCACGCGATCAGAAAAAGGATAGTGTCTACCTCCCCACCTCAGAGTGGTGTTGGGGAGGAGCTAAGATGGCAGACCAGGAACCACATGCACGGCAAGGGGAAAAGGCAGGAACCCCATATAACGAGGTATAAATCATTATCACCTGTCCTCCCCAGTGTTTGTACTCCTCTGCCTCTTCAGCTTCTGTTTCACCCCTTCTCTGCATGCCCTCTTCACACTTCAGGTGAGGGAGATGAAGACGCTGGACGGGGAATACTCCCAGAGCCCGACCTACCAGGGGTTGCGCACCCTGGGTGAGGCGTGCGCTTGTGGAGGAGGGGGCAGGTGTCACCACTATGACCACATGGGCAAACTACAGTTGCCCTGATGCAACCCCAGCCTCAGGAGGTGAGCAACTTCCAGGAGCTTTCAGACATGCAGATGTCTAATTAAAAACCCCAATGCACTGGTGTGCCTTTCCATTGTCTTCCTGCTGTGACACTTCCTGGAAAGGCCCGAATGCCTGAGGGACTTTTAAGGCTGAGGATCAGCTTTCCCAGAGCTGAATGAAAAGCCCTAAGCACACAGTGCCTCTGTGAGCAGTGTCTGCAATGGTGCTGATGGGGCAGGGGTGTGGAAAGGCTAAGGCTTTACTAGTTTCTTAGTAGTACTTGAAAGATTAACAGTATTCTATATCAGAAGGAGAAGGACCCAAGGTGAAGAGGAAGAGAAAAGAAAGAGCTTGGAAAAGAAGAGATGTGAGAGAAAACTAATACACAGCAGTAAAATGGTGGGAAAGCTGTAGCCCCTACTGTTAACTGGGGTTCAGGGAGAAGGAGCAGAAGCCAATGTGGGCAAATCCACCCCCACCTGAAGACTGCACAGTGGCTGGCGAATTCAGGTGGGCTGAGGGCCAGTTGGAGCCACTCTTCCTGCGTGCTCACCTGGCAAGATGTCTACCTCAGCGATGGAAATGTTTCCAGATGTCAAAAACACTGGAGTGTCCCAGAACAGTGTTGACGAACTGGTGACACCACGAGGAGATCAGATGTGGGAATGAACGACTCATGACCGCCCTGCCCTCTGCTCAGGGAGCACCCTGGCCGCACTCGGGCCATTTCTGGGTAGTCAAGAGACAGAAGTCAAAAGAGGGAGTCAACAGCAGAGGGCTAGATGGTAGTAAGGATGCAAGCAGGAGTCCTGGAGGAAAGGAAAAACAGATTCACACACACACACACACAAACACAAACACACACACACACACATACACACACACCTTTATTAGAGAGGTCTCAGACAACCCAACCACCTAAAGTACTTTGAGACTTCACTTGGGAGCTATCCTCTGCAAGGATTAAAATCTGTGCAGACTGAAGATGACAATTGAAACATTGCTTTTTTAGCAAATGGCCAACAGATACATGAAAAAATGCTCAACATCACTTATAATCAAGGAAATGCAAATCAAAACCACTATGAGATACCACCTCACACCTGTGAGGATGGCACACATTAAAAATACAGGCAACAACAAATGCTGGAAAGGATGTGGAGAAAAAGGAACTCTTCTACACCGCTGGTGGGAATGTGAATTGGTCCAACCACTATGGAAAGCTGTATGGCGACTCCTCAAACTACTAAACATGGAGCTTCCATACGACCCAGCAATCCCACTTTTGGGAATCTACCCAAAGGACACAAAAACACTAATCCGAAAGGATACATGCACCCGTATGTTCATTGCGGCACTGTTCACAATAGCAAAGGTATGGAAGCAACCCTGATGTCCAAAAATAGATGATGGATCAAGAAGATGTGGTACATATACACAATGGAATACTATTCAGCATTCAAAGAAGATAAACACATGCAGTTTGCAGCGACATGGATGGAATTAGAGGGGATCATACTCAGCGAAACAAGCCAGAAAGAAAGAAAAATACCGAATGGTTTCACTTCTAACAGGACTATAGGGAAACCAAATAGGAGAGACACTTGGGGGGG
>PVIJ01018581.1:0-25985 GCA_004024925.1 Scalopus aquaticus
TTCCCCAGAAACCACCTGATTGTAAACAAAATGTAATCAATCATGTGCTTAACAAAAATATGTATCCTGTTATTTTTACCTCATTCTTGTAGTCAATCATTATCTTTAGAAACTATGCCTGCTAGCCAAATTTATGGTATAAAAAACCCCACTGTTGGGGCAATAAACGGAGCAGCCTGATCACTACTCGGTGTGCGTGATGTCTCTCATTCCCCTTCCCCCTCTCCTGCTGCCGCCGACGCTTTCCCCACCACCCCCGTGGACCCAACCTCGGTCGGAGCCGGCCTCCGACAGTTTATGTTTTGTCAGAAAGCAGATATACAGACATATGCCTAAATCTCACACACACGCACAAATAATAAATTTTATTGTTTGGCACTTTTTATTGCAACAAACATTAAAATTGCTAAACAAGTAATAAACCCTGAAATACAAATAACTATTCCCACATTTCAATTGAAGAATGGAGCATCCCATGGGTTTAAGTTGAGTTCTCCAGATATCTTGAGTGTGTACCTGGAGAAAAATCAGCTACATTACCTGCCCATAAAGCATTTACATTAAAAAACAGCTACTTTACTAGGGGGTCAGTGTCTTGGAACATATGAAATTATGTGAGTTTTTCCTCCAAGCCTGAGCTGTACCAGGGCTGGTGCACTGGGGCTTAGATCAACCCCAAATCTTACATTCTTCTTTCTGCAGTGAAGTTTTATGAACCAGGAAAGATCCTGGGTTCTGACTTAAAAGATGAAAAAGACCCCAAAAAACCTATTATCATGGTTAGTCAGTGTATCTGTTACACAGCCTGGATGAGGTAATTAGGTGGTAAAGATTTTTTTTTAAGATTTTTTTTATTTATTTATGCATACAAGAACTGTGGTGTAGGTCAGAGGTGCGGGAGTGAGGAGGGGGTGGTAAGAGGATTCACCAGAGACAGAGTGGGGAGCAGAACAGGCAGACTGACTGAAATACACTGCTGAGGGGAGCAGCAGGCAAGACAGGAGAGGTCTACTGCACCATGTGGGTTTGCCCCCTGGCTGGGGATCAAACTTGTGCTTCAGTGGCTGGGAATAGAGTGATAGCGCTAAGACTTTACCCCCTGTGCTGCCAGAGAGACCCGGTGGTAAAGATTTGTAAAAGTTTCAGAATGTTTGTGTTTCATCAACCAGGTCATGGAACTATTATGTGAAACTCCAATTTCCCCCGAGATCCAAGAACTGAAACAAATCCTCCAGGCTCCACACTTTAAGGTAAGTGCTTGCTGAAAGCGATAAAAAATGTCCAAAGTCCGGAAGAAGAAACTGGTATAGAAAGTGCACTCTCTGTAGAGCTGTTCTATTACTGTACACAGGTGACCAACAGATTTTACATGAAGATGTGGGACTCAGGTGTGTCTAGCTCAGTGTCATCAGACATAGTTATGAGGCTGCATCTAGAACTTTCTATGATGTCTAATTTTCCCCCAAAGCCATCATTCCTCTAAAATTGTGGGGAGAGATTAGCATTAGTAATACTTCTTTTGCAACTTGGGAATATTTAAAATTTTGGATAAAGCGTGTGACAGTTCTTGTAATATAATGAGGACTAGTTGTATGGGGCGATATATGAAGAATCTTTGATTGCAGAATAGAAACCTATCTTATAGTACTTACAGATCGTGGTATCAATTTACCAACAAATTAGAACTTTAAGAGACTCTCCATTTGAAACAATACAATTTGAATCAAAATTTTCATTTACAAGATAACCCCAGCGATTTTCTCTGAGTTCCAGGAAGTTCTGATCAGGTAGGGCTGTGGAATGACTGTTTCCCCAGCCAGGAAGTGAAAATTTAACATAGTGGACAATTAAAAAGAACTCTTTGATTGTTCCCTAAACCAGGCAACTCCTTCTTCCCCTTGGGTGACACTGGCAAATTAAACCAGCACGATATTTTCATTACTGTCCCCCAGTCTGCCTTAACCAAGGAAAATATTACCAAAGTTGTTTTGTAGTTCAGACACAAAGGAGTAACCTGGATCACATGGCTTCCCAGGAAATAAGAAAGTGACAGAATAATGCATTTTAATAGAAATAAAAAGAAGAGACTATGTAATGCTTAGCCTGTCTGTGCCTTGCTTCTTTACCTGTGCAACAGGAACAGTAGATAATGTACAGTTATTAAGAAGTTTGAGTCAATCCTCATGACACAGGTATGTTCGGTTCAGAGTGAACACTGCCTCGTGTGGATGTGTTAGTGCTCTTTGTGTGCCTTACACACTGCCGCACTGTCCCCTTCCAGTTGTGCCCTGTGTGTGACATTTGTTCTCCTGTTCCTTCTTTGTTCCAGGCCTTGCTCAGTGCCCATGACACTGTAGCTCAGAAAGATTTTGAACCCTTTCTCCCCCCACTGCCAGACAGTATCTCCGAGGGCGAGGAAGCCATGAAGATTGTTTGGTGAAAAACCAGCAACCCCTGGTAGGGAAATCATTGTATCCTTTCAATTAGACTTATACCAGAGTTACTGTAAATGAGGGTAAGTAGTTAACTCAGCAATATTCTTGTCCATGGCCACGGTTATAGTTTGAGGTTTCCAGAAAATGTGAGAGGAGCCCACAATAACAGTGGATGACTAACAACAGTCTCAGTGATTTTCACCAGCGGTTTCAAGCACGTAATGTGTTGTAATGTTTTCACTAAGAAAGATTTTTTGCTTAATGTTTTCCTTTCTTGAAAGAGCTGTGGGAAACAAGTCTTATAAATTTATTTTAGTTATTTGACTCTCTGACATGTATACTAATTTCACTCAATTCCAGTGTATTCACCTAAGTTTTTTCTTCTTTAAATAGGAAGCTAAAGCATTAAATTAATTTTCTAAGAGTCCCTTTGATTAGGTTGTAACTGTGAGAGCTTTCTCTGTATTTCAAAGGCTCTAAATATTCTTTTATGTTTGTGCGTGGATGAGACTACTTAAGGCCAAGGTTGAATGGCCTTTCCTGTTGGAAGGCGTGAATGAGTCCCGTCAGACCAGAGCTAGCTTGAGGTAAGCCACCAGAAACTGATTATGCAAGTAAAAGAGGGATTCCACTGTGCTCTGTCCCCAGGGAGCTACCATCAAGCGCCACGAGATGACCGGGGACATCCTGGTGGCCAGAGTCATCCATGGTGGACTTGCCAGGAGGAGTGGTGAGCTGGAGCAGTGGGGGACAAGTGTGGCCAGGAAGCTAGGAGGCCCTGATGTTCAGTCTTCCCAGGGAGCCCCTCCTTGCTACCTAAAATGGTGGCTTAATATCGCTTGGTTAAAGCAGTAAAGAAGGAAGGAATGAATACTCCAGGGACATCTGTTCCCCTCCTCCATTGGTCCCTCCCATTCTGGGCACTGTGATAATGCCCTCATGGTAATGTTACTGACCATGTAACATCAAGTTCCTGTGTCCTGATCCTCCATTAAAATCAAATACCGAGGCAGAGAAAGTTTATTGCAGGTTGACATGTAAGGTGACAGGAAGAAAAAACACAAAACAGTCAAATCTGACTGCTGACTGAGAAAGGAATTGAGGTTGTATAGGTTGGGGGGGTCAGGGCTGAGAATGAATGTGTTAAATTTTATTGACTGCAAAGTGGGTTAGGAGTGAAGAAACAAAGGGACTTGGCTGGAGTTGATGGGCCAGGCGCAGGGCACTTCATACACAGAAGGCTAGGAAGAGGCTTTTTCCAGACCACTGGAGCTCTGTGCGCGGCTGGTGGGCCCTGCCTCCACGCAAGCCCCCTCCTGCACGGCTGGCCCTGGCCCCGTGGTCTTCCTTGGAGCTCAGCCCAAGGCTGTTCACTTCCACCTGCTCAGGCTGGATCCGATAAACTGGGCTGTAAATATAGGCCTCGAAGAGAAAGTCATGATTTTTTTTTTTTCTTTTGTGTTCTTAGGGTCTGAAAGCAATTTAACCATTTAGGCTCGATTTCACTTAGAGTGATCATGCCAATTTGTAGATGAGGACACTGAGGCTCGAGAGACTGGGTAACTTAGTGGGTCAAAGTGACACGGTTTGAGTCAGGATTCAAGTCCAGGCCTGCCTCCCTCTGTATTCCCAGCTTCCATTCCTCTCGGTTCATCTGCTTTCAAAAAGGCCTGGCTCTTCCTCATTCTGAAACATCTCTTACTTGTCCTTCCTGCCGGTGAGCTGTGTTTCCTTCCTTTCACTGAGTGTTTCTGAAATGAGCAGTACTATGCCTGCTGCACGCCCTCTTCCACCCACCCCCCCCCCCAGGCCCTGGCTCGCCCCCCAACAGTCTTGGAGACATTACCCCTAAGGCTTCCCAGCTGCTGAGTCCATTAGTCCTGCAGCCTCAGTTTTACTTCTCATTCTCTAGCACACTCCATCTTGTTTTTTTTTTCATCATCAGTGGTTCCTGTTCCATCTCATTATCCTGCTTCTTGTCTCCCTGATAACACATCTGTTTGACCTCATATTACTCAAGGTTTAATCTTAACCCCCAAATTCCTCCCCATTTTCTTTTTGACAGACTATCCTCCCTTCCCTTTCTATTTATCATTTACTCAAGACTCTGACATATTTATGTTTAGTGTTATCTTTTTACCAGTATTCTAGTTCCATTTTATAGCATCCTATAAAAAAATCAGTATCAGTTAATACACAGTGTTGGTGAAGAGATGGAAAAATGCAGTTCTCATGCACTTTAGTACCGGTGTAAATTGGAATAGCCAGTCTGCTTTATTTTTATTATTATTGTTTTACAATATTATTATTATTTTACAATTTACAATATTATTTTATAATTATTATTTTTATACACTATTTTACAATTATTATTTTATAATATTTTACAATATTTATGATCATTATTTTACAATTGTGCTATATTTTTATTTTGTGATAAAATAGTAGAGCATACTTGAAACAGTTTGTTATCTAGCTTCAGAATAGCTACTTCTCTTTTGTTGTTGCCAATTTTTTTGTGCCCTTCTTTGGTTTGTGTTCCTGTTTGCCCAGGGCTACTACATGCTGGAGACAAACTGGTGGAAGTGAATGGCGTTTCAGTTGAGGGACTGGACCCTGAGCAAGTCATCCATATCCTGGTCACAGTCTCCGCTTGGCCTTCTTCCTGGTTAGTGACCTGCCACGCGTGAACTGGGCCATCAAGCCCGGGGTATGTGCGCTGTAAGGTGAGGGGCACTTGGCCGCTCTCACAGCTTCTTCTTTCCAGTTCCCAGACCTTGTCTGTTTCATGCAACTCATCCCCTTTCCCTCTCTCTTCCCCTAGTTCTGGTCCTTGGTGGGAGACTTCCCTTCCCAAGCTTCCCTTTCAGCCTCAGGAAGCCCACCAGCTACCTCAGATCAGATCCCTCATGACCTGGGTTTTGCCACTGGTGTCTTAGCCAGGAGTGGACAGGCCGCCCCTTGCTCCCCTGATGGTTTTAGGCAACTGAGGCCTTTTACCATCTTCCTGGAGACAGCCTTGAGCTAGAAATAACCAGAAGGCAGTAAATGGGAAAAGGGATGTCCTTGCTGACCTTGCCACTGTCCTTGGCAGTTACAGCTGGGGGCTAATGGCTTAATGCTATGAGCCTTTGGTCTCTTTTAAGTCCCTCATTCCCACCCTTCAAACCACTGCTTATATCAAAGACCAGCTGTCAATAGCCACAGCAGCAAGCCCCTGCCCATCGCCCCTCACGCACACCCCAAGTGCAGGGCCTGAGGTCGATCACTCAAAGTGGGTTCTTGGAGGAACCCTGAATTTTCATAGATGTACCTCAGGGACTGAGAGGAAGGCATATCATTAGTAGTATACCAAGCACCTAAATGTTTTGCAAACGACTTCTGCAAGCTCTGCAAAGGGAACTCCAAGTGCTGACCATCACCATCACACATGCCCACCTCAGCCCCTTTGGTGCCAGGACTATGGGGTTGTGAAATTCCTAAGCATGAGTACAAAATCATGTGCCTCTCAGTTCTCCAGAGCCTGCCACAGGGGATTCTTGCCTCCCACAATAGACTAAGAGGTGCTCTGTCTCTTCCAACTGAAGGACTCTCCAATGCCACTAATGGTTTGGAAGATTATGGGTCACCTCAGAAGACTTGGAAGCCCCTGTTCTTCCCCATCATGTTGGGCCCGCTGGTGCCCAACATGACCTCTGGTGTGAGGGTACAAGAGTTCATCTGCTTCCCAGTGCCAGTGAGAACATGGTCCCGGCAGTGAAATGGGGGGAGGCCAGGTCCTAGTATGGATTTTGCAGACCAGTGACCCTGGAGTCCTGCAACGGGAGTGCTGCAGAAGCAAATTTCAGTTTCTTCCTATTCCCATTTTTGTGTGGTGATGTTTAGCTGCTGATGTCCCCATTACACCTGGACATATAGACTTGTTATTTCATCTCCCAAACCCCAGCAACCCAGTGAACACTGCACTTTGTCCCCCTCCCCTTTGACATTTTCTAGGCCATGTCTCGTGGCACCGTCATGTTCAAGGTGGTTCCAGTTTCAGATCCTCCTGTTACTAGCCAGAAGATGGTAAGAAGTTTTTGAACCTTTCTACTCAAATACAGTAAAGCTTGAAACGGCGATTACAGTGACTGAGAGCTTTGCATCATGCTACTCTCTTCTACAATGGGTTGGACATTTGTTCAATACTGTCCTGGGCATCTGTCATTACTGAGGACGTGAGAGGCAAATCAGTAAGTGGATACGACAAGAGGAGGTAGGATACAAGAACTTAAGACGGAACATCAAAGAATAGTGAATGTTCACTCAAAAACTTCACAGAGCTAAGAGATTCTGTTACAGAAGTAACCCTTTCTTCATTACTCCTTGATTTAATTCCAGAGGCAAACTCTCTTTTTGGGGAGGATGGAGAGGAAATATAGGAACAGTGGGTGGAGAGGTAGGAGAGACGGTTTTAGTAGCCAGCTCATGGACAAGGCTTCTTCTCATGGTGCTATTACGCGCCTACTGTCAGGTGTATGTTCGCCCCATGATGGAGTACTGGCCCCAGGAGGATCCCGCCAGCCCCTGCGTGGGCGCAGGGTTACCTTTCCAGAAGGGAGACATCCTCCAGATTGTAGACCAGAATGATGCCCTCTGGTGGCAGGCCCGGAAAATCTCAGACCATGGCACCTGTGCTGGCCTAATCCCTTCCAACCACCTTCTGAAGAGGCGAGAATCATGGGTCCTGGACTCAGCACTGGGCCATCAGGAAGTAAAATGTCTTCCCAAGATTTCTGTTTTTTCAGTTAAGCCGAGCGAAAGAGAGATAAACAGATGGATGGATGAACACACACGCACACACACACGTACACGCACACACACATGCACACACGCACAGTGGTTTATAAATCCCAAAATCAACTTGTTGATAGGCCCTAAGCATTTTAATCATAAAGGGACCAAATAATCATCTCAGCTGAAAAGAGAGAAAAGTACTCGGAACTCAAAACTGGACTTTAAAAGGAAATTCTCACCCTCTATTAATCTTTCAAAGCTGAATTGGCACCTCAGTTACTGAATATTAACCCTCCACCCTCACCTTTTTGCGACTGAGGTCCAAGGGAGTGAGTATAGGTAGAAAGAAGATAGAAAGAACTCCAAGGCTCAAGAGATCAAGAAGAAAAGGAGCTAGCAAGGGAGGATTTCTGACAAGGAATAACTAATGAGGCAGGAAGAAAACCAAGACAATATAGTTTCCTGATCAACAATCCTCTTGAGAGGATTGAGAATTGACCATTGGGATTTAGCAATATGGAGGTCACTGGGGATTTTGATAAAAGTAATTTCAGCAGAAGCGTAGGGCCAAAATCCTAGAGAGTGGGATTTGAAGGAATTGATGACAATGAGCATGAAAACTCTGAGACATTTTTGTCTAAAGCAGAGCAGAGAAATGGAGAAATAGCTAGAGGGGGAAGTAGGGTGGTATAAAGATTTTTTAAAATGGGGCACATAATGCTCATGAGAAATACCTAGTGAGAGGGATAGTTTTTGTGACACAGGAGAAAAAAGAGAATTGTCAGTGTCCTTGAGTAGGCAAAAGTAAATATGATATAGTATATTAGTAAAGGGGTTGACCTTCCATAAGATCACGAATAGTTTGTCCACAGTAATAATAACTGTAGGGAACCTGGAGTAAGTAGGCACAGTGCAGGGCGAGGGTGAGGGATATGAACCCTAAGTGCATTTTCAACCAATCTCATTTTCCCAGTGAAGTAAGAAGCAACACCATAAGCTAAGAGTAAAGGTCAGCAGGAGGTATTGGAGAGGAGAGAGGAGAAAGCTTGAAAAGTTTCTCTGGGAACTGAAGAGGAAATCAATTGATTAAATATAGAATGATCCACTTTAAGGGCCCACTAAGGCTAAGAATCATAAATTTGAAATGATTATGAGTGGCCTCCTGGGCTCACTGGTTTAGATTGGATGGAGAGTTTGATTTAACAGTAAGGCAAGGAGAAGATCAAGGTGGAGATTATAATAAAGGACCATGGCATTTAAACTTGATAAGGAAGTAGGTTAGAGGTAAGGGTCAGTGGAAAAGAGGTGGATTGTATAATGGATTGTACATCCCAACAAAGTAGAGAGCTTATTGGGGCTGGGAAGACAGGAGGTGTTGGTAGAAGAAAGGGATGCTGGAAATCGAAATCATGGAGGCATTGCAGTTCTTGGTACTGAATAGGTCTGGAGTGTGAGAGCGGGAATCAGTGGCTGAGACAGAATGAGGGCAAGTCATTGGAAGAAAGGAAATCAAGAAGCAGTGTGGTGAGGGTGTTGGAAGGGATATTTATGTGCCTAATAAAGTCTTTGAGAATTGCGGCAGAATAGTGGTGAGAGATTGAGAGCTAAGAGTCACTGGGGATGGCTTCTCAAAGAAGAGTGGGGGGAGTGCAGCAAAAGCTTGGAATTCCAGGGAAGGAGAATGGTCTGGAGACGGCCATGGGAAGTACGGACACAGACCCCACCTCAGGCTGTGGGGTGAGGGCCATGTGCCCGGTATGCCAGAGTGGGCTAAGAGCCTGTGCTGACATAGATGGGCAGTAAATCAGGGAGGTAACTGGAATTCTGCCTCCATGAAGGAAACCAGTAGACGCTGCTGCTCAGGGCTCCTCTCCCCCAGGGCTGGTCACCAGCTCACCACCAGGAGTTGGGGGGGGGGGATGGCCCCCTTTTGAAAGGTTAGGGAGAACGTGACCTCAGAGGGACCTGGGCTTTCTTTAGAACATGAAGGTGCAGGGCAGACTCACAGAAGAGACTAAGGTGTGGGAGACCCTGCAGAAGACTCGGGTGAGTCCCAGCAGGTGCCTGAAAGGGCCCCCTGGCAGGGGCGGGGTGCTGGGTGGAGCCTTGCAGGGAGTCAAGTCAGTATTGGAATGGCTTGAATCTGGGGGCTAAGGACAGAAAGTGGTTTTGGGGCGCCGAGGCGGGGAACTTGCAAAGGGCAACAGACATGGCAAGTTTATTGGATTAGTACACAAATGAGGACAAGAGAAGCAACTGGAATCTGTGTGGCTCTAAGGAACTGAAGGAACTGTAGAGAAAGTCAACAGCCTGGGAGGGAAACTAGGCAGCAGAATTTAAACCCAGACCAGCAACAGCAGGCTGCCTGCCAGAGGGGGCAGGTCCTGTGGGTCATTTTCTGAAACCCTAGGGGCAAGTGAACATATAGATTTTCACTCAAAGTCCATGTGCCTCTGGAAAGATCCTGGGAGACAGGAAAAAATGATTTAAATAATCAAATGCATTTGGAGAATGTTTTTGACAATGTGCTTGGAGAGGAAATCTCCCTTTTCACTTAGGTGAAGGTAGAAGAATTCTAGGAAACATTCTATCCTGGGTGGATTTCACCTGGGCTGACCTGCATTGATTCTTTTTTTCACAACGCATTTCTTTTTGCATAGGAAGCAATGGGAGTTCTGGTGGTCTCAACCTTACCCCCACCTCAAATCAAGCATGAGTAAGTGTGCTGATACCTCAAACTTAGCGCATGCTAAGGGGAAAGGTAGTAAGTGGTGGTCCCATTTGCCCCCAGTGGAGGACCCTACAGACAAAAGTTTCAATCAGATACGCTACTTGTAATTTCTGACCATGTTGTTACCTTTCTTGTATTGCAATCTTTTCATCCCTAAAATAGGAACAGTAACAATTTCCATACTAGGTTGTTTTTAGACATCATGTATAAAACAGTTGAAACAACAGTTGATCAGTTTTACAACTTTGATTGTGTTCTTTGCAGGTGCTATGTTAGATTCTGGGCTGCATACACATGTTACAGCCTCTTCTCTTTTATTCTTCTTAGTATTAGGGGTGTTTGTTCATCTCAGGGTACACTCTTTTAGCTGAGACATTTTTATAAATTAGGGTATTGGTGACTAGCACACTACTAGGTACACAGGGAGAGTTAGTAAATAGCTGGACTGAGTCTAAGTGAATTTAGAAAATTGCGACAAATTTCTAGGAGATTTTGGAAAGGAGATTTGGAATTTCCCAAATGTTATTTCTTACCTTCATCCATAGAAATCACTGGGTACAGAGAAATTATTGAAGCAGAAAACCAAAGAGAATGATATGCCACAGTTACTTATATTACCTTACAAGAAGAAAAGCAAAACACCAAAATGACAGTAATTAATATTCTGGGCTTATTTTCTAGAAATTCAGTGGAGATTTAGTAACAAAATTATAAGTGAATAGAAACTAATGTATTTATAAGATTTGTTGGAAATGGGGATCTACCTGCTTCTGCTCCTTTCCATTCCAATAAATTTTAAGAGTTGCTTTCTACTCATTTACAAATTAATGTACATAGTTCGGCATATTTTAAGAACTCATAACTTAAGTGGAAGGAAGAAAAAAAGGAAGGGAGGGAGAAAAGAAGGGAAGGTTAGAAAGAAAGAGATGACAGCTACAAGTGAATATTAAGTAAATATTTTCTTAATAATAATCTACAAATTTTTCAATTACTAATGATTAATAAAATTGCCTACACCCCTTGATGCTGTAACATGTTCCTGAGATTTTTTTGTATGATATTAAAGCAGAACAGAAAGATATATTCTTTTATTCTCTTTTATATACAAGTATATATCAATTTGTCCAGCATGCTTTTAAATTTTTAACCATTTTTATGTTATACAGATTCTCATATCCTACTTTTTCATTTTATATAGTGAAATCTTTTTTATATCTCCAAGTGAACAATAGTGTAAGAGTAACATTATCATAAAGTGATCTGAGTTTTATTGATATGTCTATGAATAGAAAATTTTGTTTGTGATAGTTCATGTGCTATTTTCCCCTTTCCATGCTCTTCTTTACATGATGACATGAAGATTGACGTGAAATGTGTGGAAGCAGGTACCGTTTCTCTTGATAGATTTACCTCCAGAAGGAATATTAACCTCAGTTCCTAACCAAGCCTCAGTTATAGATTATCTAAAGCAGTTTCCCGCAACATTCCACCTTTCCCCTCCCTCTGAGCCTCTTATTTTATTTACTCTATTCTGTTTCATTATTTTTATTTACTTATTTTAAGCTCCTGCTGCACCCCTGCTTGTCATTACAGCCCAATTGCTTAATAGCAGGCATCTCATTATGCCATTGCTTATGCATTCCTCCTCTATGTCAGAGATACCACTGACTCAATCTTGTGATAGGAAAAAAAAGTTAAAGGTTTTGTGTATGCAGAAACCTAGGGTCTGGGAATTAAGCTGGTAAAATATATATTTGGTATGAACTGTAATGTAATGACACTTTTCTTTTCTCTCCCCCTCCCTGTGGGATCATAGATGAAGAAATATTTGAATCTGGTATGTAAAAAATAAATATTTGTTTCTGATTTTGAAATGTGTATTACAAATTTTGGTATAATTTAAACATATTTAGAGATATGAAAAATAATTGCTTAAATATATCAACAGTACAGTTCTGGAATATTGTAAATTTCACCCTAACCAGTGCTTCTCACCAGGGGCATTATGGAGCCCCAGGGGTGCATTTTTTGATTGTCGTATTGGCTGTAGACACTGCTGTCCTTTGATTGGTAGGAATCAGGAATTCTGGATGTCCTGCAGTGTATGAGACTGTCCGACACAATCTTTTGAATGTACTGTGGTCAAAATTTATTATAAATGGGTAGATATTTAATACACAATAGGGACATAAATTTTCTCAAGATGTAATTTGAAAAGTGCAGAGGTTTAAAAAAGATTCATTATGGAGAGAAATATTTAAACAGAATTCCAGTTATTGAATAATCTACATATTTTGTCCACTACATACTGATAGTAAATAAACTGAAAAGCGAGATATCTACACTGAATCAGTTATTTTTTTATTTAATATGCTATTTGTTATTGTTGATGATATATGATATCATCAATTGTCTTTCAAATTAATGTTGACATTATAGGCAAGAAAGTAGGTTCCACAGAATATTTTTGAAAAGCTGTCAACTTTTGGGGTATGTTAATATTACTTACCCACTTTCCATCTTGTGTTTCCTCATCATCTCTGTTTTATTAATTTATGATTGTTTTAACATATTATCCCTACTTTAATTTAAGCAGTTTTCCTCTTTCTGTTCATATATAAATAAATGTGGACTGTTATTATTTATCAGAGCACTTTATTCTAGAGTCAACCTGTTGCTTTGCTCTTCTACTTTACTTCATATAAGGGATATTTTCTGATCTCTCTTCCTTTAAATCCATGCTCTTCATTACGAGGTATAAGCATCTAATTGTATCTATATATCTAGAGAAGTCATGCCCAAGGATTTTTATTTTGAAATAGATATTGTTAAAGTGTTCTATGATTTTTAAAAAATTATATATATGGTAGATTATATACAAATTTCATGTAACAGAATAAAGATATTGCTACAAATATTAGCTACAAAAAAAGATGGCATGGAGACAGAAGGAATTGGGAATGACTCACCTGAATTATTTACTCACTGTGTTGACTCAAATTTCCCATTTTTAATTAGATAGGAGACCTGTTAGGGGTATTTACACTGGACTCAATGTTTGGGATTGGTTTAGTTTTCAATTTCTCTGCATTATAGTCATCCTTTCTTGCTTGTCTGTTCAACTCATTATTTCGCTGGAAAGCCCTCTGAATGCTAAAACTATGATGGAGGCTCAAAGGTATTTGCCAGATATGTGAAAGAGGAGGCGGTGTTGTGCAGTGGGTAATGTCGTAGACTGGAGCCAGATTGTCCAAGGATGAATCCTGGTCCATAATTCACACTGTGGATCCTCCATCATTTAAATTCTCTGCTCTGCAGTTTCTCCATGTCTAAATGGGAACACAGTTTGTGTAAGTGGTTATACTACCTGAGTGTTAGCTGGCATTGTTATGAGGTTTGTTCCTTTGGGGCAGTCAGTAGTTAGCTCTCCAGGAACAGTACTGCAGAGGAAAGTGCACAGCTGCTCTTAGCTACTGGAAAGCACCCTTCTGGATTCCTTTAAGTCGAAAGAGTGAGAACTCTCAAGTACATTCTCAATCCACTTCACTTCTAGCTCACTTAAGGAACAGCTACACTCACCTGACATTTTATCTAAGTAAACACCCCTTGACATTCATTCATTCATGGTGCTCATTTACTTCTCATACTTAACATGCAGTTAAGGGCAGTTAAGTTTCTTCAGTTTCCATCTCAATTCTTTGATGAATGAAGCACCATGTAACCTTGAATTTCTCTAGGAGATGGTAGTATAGTGTAATTAGGATTGCCATTAAAAAATCAAAACAGGGAAGATGGATGTTTCAAGATGTCTTGAAAACAAAGAAAATAGAACATTTTGTGCTCACTCCCACCTGTCTTCAAGAGGACAGTTGGAGTTGGAAATGTGTGTACTGGACCCAGGGAGGGGTAAGGAATGAGGACACAGAACCAGAAGTGCTTCGGCACCTGCCCTGGTGCCCAGTCCCTCTTCTTCCCCTTTTACCCCTTCACAGGATTGTAGCAATATGGCCCCTGTGAAGGAATTTGCCTTCTTATAATTTCTCTCTTTCAAGCCCCATTTTCTCCTAATCAAGGAGAAAGGAGTCTTCACAGTAAAATGTTTTCAGGGAGAGTCTAGGTAAATTTACAAAGTTATTTTGCCCTGAGCAGCAGAGTCAGGTCAAACGAATTTCAGAGTAGCCAGTTGTGTGGGATCCATTTGCCATGCAGGGTCTTACCCAGGTACACCTTCTGCTAAGGGTGACCTGAGAGCCTCACTTTTGTCATTTGTCTTTAATTGATGGTTAACTTGGTCTTCTCAAAGGTTTAACTTTTGCATGTCTGTTTCTGCATTTACCCAAATATCCAGAGGAACTTTCAGAAGGTAATTTTCCCTTTTATTTTCCTGGGTAAGTCAAATACATCTATGTTTAAGCTCTTTTAGGGCCTCAAAGTGAATTTTTGACAGGCTAAGTTTTAAAATAAGATATATTTTAAGGGTGAAATCAATGATCAAACATTCAACTCCATAGAAAATATTTTAAATGAACAATGAAAGTAAGCTTTATGAATAGAACCCTAAGTAAATTTTTCCTTTTAAAAGCATTGACATATTAAAAAAGTGTTTATTTATGAGAAGGTGGAACTGATATGGTTTCTTGTTAAAATGTGTGTTCTTTTAAAAAATGATTGAGAAAGAAAGGTTGCCTGTGTCAGCTAGCTGGTCTGGTACCCATGCTAAGATCCTCTAGAGGCTAAGCCAGCTATGCTGCCATCTACTGCTTGGTCACGGGAACACCGGAAGGTGATTTCACACATGCATTCTAAGTCACTTCCTTCTTCTCCCCATGTTCTGCTCCTGCTACTCTCTGTGTTCCAGGCAAGGAGGAATTTGTTGGTCATGGACAGTTCTTCGTTGGTAGGTGAAGATTAACAAGAGGTGGGACTGCTAAGTTAGAGTCAACCCTGCTCGACACTCTTCTGAAAGTTGCTGTTGCTTATGGATGTTCCCAAACTTATTCCTTGTTCTGACTTCCCTCTGTCCTTTTTGTTTTGTCAATCATCTGATATATTGATTATTTATTGTAGTTTTCCCAATTTCCCCTGGATATCTGTAACTCTCATCCATCAGACAAATCTTTCATTTTTTTTTTCTTCCAGGTTGTTACATAATGTATTTACCTAACCCCAAAGAGATCATCTCTCTGACTACTAAACTTAGGTTAATGGCTGCATTTCCATAATGTGTCAACTGAACAGAACTCTTTGAAGGACCAGGAACCACGCTGGCCTTCCTCCTCCCATTGACGAGTGAGAATAGCAGGGCTGCTGGGTCTGTGAAGTAGATTGTTGGTTCCCAGGTCTGGATGGGCACTGGAATCATTGGGGAGTTAAAAAAAAATGAGAGCTTAATCTGCCCCGTCCAGAATAATCCGACCTAAAAGCCAAAGGTAGAGCAGGGCAGGCACCTGCACACAGGTGGGAAGCAGCAGCCTGGGGTGGGGTATCAGCCCGAGCAGGGGGATGGCATCCGTGCAGGGCTGATGGCAGCGGGCAAAATGTCAGAGGAGGGAGAGGTGAGGGTGCGGCTGCCATCATGGGGGCTCATGACCTCTACGGGGGTCCTTGTCACTGAGTTTGGTGACGAGCTTTCTGCCAGGCTCCTCCGACTGTCTGTCCCACACCCTTCACAGGTGCTCTTGCTTGATAGAAAAAGTGAATGTATTGATGATAGTAAGAGTCAGGTTTGTCACTGTTAAAGGGGTCACCATGTAGAAAGGGGGGAGGTGAGGATGAATCCTGTCCTGTTGAATTGGCATTGGAGCTATCAGTGCAAACTCATCGTTTTCAGCAAATGTACACACATAGATGTAAATGTGTGTGTGTGTGTGTGTGCGCGCGTGCACGTGCATGTGTGTCAACACATATGTAGTTACCAGCTCTGTGTTCTGAAGGACCTGGGGACAACTCTGAATATACCAGGAAGCCCTGAGATTTAGTGGGCAGGTTAAGCAGCATTCAAGGGGTTCAGAAAGCACAACTAAGATGTCCAGATCACACTGAGCGACCACCTACCTGTCTGTCTGTTTGCAACTGAAGACTGAGCAATAAGCCTGCTCCATGGTTCCCACCCTGGCCAGAGGCACCATCCTGCCTTCCCAGGGGACACTGAAGTAATTTCCTAACTGCTCATCCCCTCCACCCTTAATGCTCCCTATAGTTTACATCCTCCCCACAGCAACCAACATAAATCAAATCATGTCCATCCGTCTCTCCACCAATTGGTGACTTCTACTTTCACTTTGACCACAGGCCAATATTTGGCTGGGGCCCTGTGTGACCTCCCTGGCTTCCTCTCCAGCCCATTTCTGACCACATCCTCCTGCCCACTAATCCACAACTACACTCCTCAAGCACTCTCAGCACGTTCCTTCCTCTGTACCTTTGCAGTTGCTGTTCCCTTAGTCTGGATTGCCCTTCCCTCTATATGCCGCTTTAGAGGGTTTCATTACTTTATTACTTTACCTGCTCGGGGCGAGCTTTTCAGAGACACTTAACAGAACTGCCTACTTGAAGAAACACTCCGTTCTTCCCCATCCACCAGCTCTTTATCTAAGCACTTATTGTTTATTTTTTTTTCTCCTCCCTAAAATGTAAATTTCACAAGGAATGGGGTTGCTTGAGTTGTCCACTAGCTCCTAGCACCAGCTACAATGTCTGGTACATAGTAGGCTCTGGATGCAACTTAGAGGTAATGTGAAGTGCAAGTTCATTTTCCTTCATATTGCGTCCTAGCCTCTACCTTCAGACAAACAGACATTAGTCAACACTTTGGTTCATTGAAGCAAGAAGTATCCTTCTGGCCTGGGTCTCAGTCTTTGTGCTTTGCTCCCTCCCCAGCTGATTTCCCCCGCAGCATGTGACTCTGTCACAGGAGGTGTCACCTTGGCCAGCTGCAAGCCAGTGCTTGCTGCACCAGCAGCTGCTACAGTGCAGTGGGTGCCCCTTATGAAGAGATGGTGATGTGCCAGCGAGGCCCTTCAGACAAGCCCCGCCTCATCGTGCTTGTGGGTACGTCCCACAGCTGTGCCCCCCAGTACACATACTCCCCCCCAACACACACAAGAAGTTTTTCCTTCTCTAATAATCTTGTATTGGGAGTAGTGGTAAAAGTAGAACTCTGTATGGCCTGCCACATAAACA
Source organism: Scalopus aquaticus (assembly GCA_004024925.1). NCBI lineage: Eukaryota > Metazoa > Chordata > Mammalia > Eulipotyphla > Talpidae > Scalopus > Scalopus aquaticus. The sequence goes on from PVIJ01018581.1 coordinate 17,125, forward strand.
CCTTAAAAAGAACACTGTTTTGGACCTCCCTGGTGGCGCAGTGGTTAAGTGCTGTGCTGTGAAGCTGTCAGTAGCGGGGACACAAGTTCGACTCCCAGCCATGGAGATTCCCACATGGCGCCGCTGACCTCTCCTGCCCCGCCCAATGCTCCCCTCAGCAGTGTATTTCCGTCACTCTGCCTGTTCTGCTCTCCACTCTGTCTGTGGTGAACCCTCTTGCTGCCCCACACCTCTGGCCTGTACCCCAGCTTGTATGCATAAATAAACAAATCTTTAAAAAAAAAAAAAGAAAGTGTTGAAGAAAGTATAGAAAATTTAATTACTGCTAAATTTAAGGGAAAATATAATTAAAAAAGAAAGAACCCTGTTTCCTATGCATTATAAATAAAACCTTATTGCATCATGCTTTTAATTGTCTACATTGAAAGTGGAAGGTCATGTGGTAGAGGAACCTGTACAATAACAAGTTGTATTAGTCTGAGGTTATAATATATTTTTTCCCCTTTTAGAATTTGTCCTGTAAGGGGACCATAGGGAAACTAAATAGGAGAGAGACACTCAGCGGGTGGGAGGGGGGCTGGGGAGGATAAGGGCACAAAATGGAATAGAAAAGAACACCAGGGACCATGGAGATGGATCACGGGTGAATTGGTGGTGGGCGACCCAAGGGGAATACAAAATGTAAAAGACATAAATAACAATAAAAATATATTTAAAAAAAATAATTTGTCCTGTAAGGATTGATGAATGCTCTCCCAGACACGATCATTAGTCTGTATCAGAAAAAAGTTGTAAGATCCATACCCGCCAGAGCTGGGTCACCTGCTGTTGGACTAAGAGCATCATGAGGCTGGTCCCTGCAGTGGTAGAACTGATGTCGTGCTGCCATCTTCTCTGCGTTTTCCAGCTGTGATCAAGCAGGCCCCTGTCAAGCAGAATAGCGTGCCTCATCGCAGGGCCAGCTGCATAATTTGCAGGGCACAGTGCAAAGTGAAAATACATGGATCCTTGTTCAAAAATGATTGAGAATGTTAACACAGCAAGCGGAGAGCATTAAACCAAGGGCAGGACTCTTCGCCTTGTGAAGCGGCACAGGGCTTGTGCTAGGGGGCATCAGCTCTGCCTGCAGAGTGCATGGAGGTGTCACCTCAACCACCTGTCAGGAAACATGGTCCTGTGGCTACATGTCGCAGAATCTGTCACTGTGGAGGCTGATTTCTGAGTTATGAATGACAGAAACTTCATTTGAAGCAAAAAAAACAGGTTGTACGAGATGATCTGAAATAGGCCAGAAATTTCTTGTAATGTCCAACACGAGATGAAGTTGGTTGGACTGACAGCTTCCTCATTTCTGAGTGTTGAAGTATGGGTTACTCCAAGATCACCAGGAAAATCCCCAAGAGTTGTTCCTGGTTGTTCCAGGAAGCTCTGTAATTTCCCAAAGACAATTGCTCTGGTTTCTTCAAGAAAAAGATGGAAATGATGATTTTACCCATTATATTTACCCACAGCTAATGATTTCTGTATGTGAATTTTTTTGGTTTAGGACCTTCTGGTGTTGGAGTAAATGAACTGAGAAGAGAACTTAATGAACTTAATCCCCACCATTTCCAAAGTGCTGTGCCATGTATGTTTAGTTTTTCTTATTGAGCAGCTCATGTTTTGGTGATGTGCTCTTTGTCTCGGCAGATGTACTGATTTCACTGCATTGTGTGATGCCACCTTTGTTATAAAACTCGAGAGATAGTCCTTCATGTTTCTACTATAGTTAGTTATTGTGATAAAAGGAACTGATTTACTTCTACATTGTTAGCTAGACTTTAGCTTTGGAGAGTTATGAAACTGGGAGAGGAACAGCAGAAATGCAATGAGAGGGAAGAGAAGAAGTAAGTCATATTCCCTTTCCTGATTTCTGGCTTCCCCCACTGCAGGCTTTCCAGGGTGTCTGATGCAACAAATCTGTGCTGATTGTGGGGAATAGACGATTAAGATATAAATTAAGCTCATCATTTTGATTACAACATGTGAATGGAATTTTATTTATTAAGTTTCAATTAGTATTGTGGAATGAATGATGATGGATTATTTTCCCTTAAACCCAAGAGTAATCAGAGGAGTTATAGACCATCATTCAGACTCGGGGAAAACTGTCCCACATAGAAGGGCAGTGCAAGATTATGATTGCATCCCATGGACTGTACTTTCCAAGTGTGGTTTACATAATAAGAATGGATACTAGTCTCAAAAATTATAAGAGAAATGACCATTTTTCAACAATGTGGATAAACATAAAATGATGACATAGAAGAATTTAAAGGGGGTACAGAGATCAGACTCAATTCAGAATCACCCATTTTTCACTTCAAAACAACCACATCTCATGTGGATATTAATGAACTTGGGCAAAACTGCAAACTGTGATGGACATTTTTGTGTCAAACCTGAAACAATTTGTTGTAGTAGAAAATATTATCATAGGAGAACACCTAGGTTTTTGCTTACAATTTGCTTTTCATTAGTTTTATGAGTATGATCAAGTTAGTTAAATTTGAGAAGTTTCTCTGTGGAAAATAACATTGTACCTAGCTAGGAGTGTGAGGGATGAAATGAGTTCTTGGGAAATGCACTATTTAAACACAAGGTACTGCTGGTATTGCTACCTGGGGGCCTTTCAGCCTCTTAGAGCTCACATACAATTTACTAGTGCCCCCTGAGGGCCTCCCTATCCTGGTGGTTCCTCCTCCTCCTCCCCCCCCCCTTCTTGTCTACACCATAAGGACTTAAGAGTTTATAGATTAACTAATTTTGGTATTAGAACTTTTTCTTTCTCATCACCAATTCAGGCTCCCTCTTTTTCACTTTAGCATTTTAATTGTTCATATATTCATTTATTTATATTCATTGGACATCTTTATCCAAATGCATAGTAGAAACATATCAAAACATTTTGAAGATTCTAAAAACATTTCAAAATTCCATTTTGGACAGATACTACTCGCTCCAAAAAGAGTTATGAAGTGAATGGACGTGAGTATCACTATGTGTCAAAGGAAACATTTGAAAGCCTCGTGTATGGACACAGGTAAGTAGATGTTCAGAATCTAATTCTTGCCTCTGATGTTTTACATTCAAAACAGCTTCCCTATTCTTATGTACTGTTAAAAGCTTCTGGGCAGTTCATCCTTTTGTTTCTGAAGAGTCAAGCAAGGAACTATTGGTATAAATTGGTATACTAGTGCACCAACTCATTGGGATGCTAGGGGGAGAAGTACTGAATGGCAAATTTTAGAGAATTTGGAAAAGTTATTAAGCCCTAGACGTAATTTCTCTCTTTCTGTTGAATATCCACTAATTCTTTTTGTGCCAGCACAATTCACATATTGATATTCTATTCTTTTGGAATTTATCTTCCTGTTACTACTGATGATAGTCTACTTATAGAAGGAGTTCTTATGTTCTTTGTCCCACCTTTGCAGGATGCTTGAGTATGGTGAGTACAAAGGCCACTTGTATGGCATCAGTGTGGATGCTGTTAAAGCAGTCCTTAATGAGGGGAATATCTGTGTCATGGACTTAGAACCTCAGGTGGGTCTATGGTGAAACAGTTTCCATCACCGCAAAGGAGTTAATGCATATCATCCACTTTGTGTACTTGCTGTAGTTTGTAGTGGAGACATTTTATTGTTAGCATTTTGAGGATAAGAGCCATTACCATATGTAAGGGCCAGGATTTAAGTAAATGATCAATTGTCAATATCTTGTGTCTAATTTGGAAGAGTCTTTGCTTTTTAGACACAAAAACAGAACTAGGCATGTGGCAACAAAGAAAAGTTAGAATCTTTTTGACCTTGATTATTAACATCTTGTGAAGGGAATGAGATGTTTCTTTACACAGGGAGGCAAGGTTCCTATGTTGTCATATCTGTAGTTACCTCTGAGACCATGTATGGAATGAAGCAAGAGTGAGCAAGTTAAGGAAGATAAAGAACATGTAATATGTAGATCCTGTTTGTTAATGATCATTATGTTTTCTTTGTGTTTTCTGTAATCATTTAAAAATACAGCTTGTTTGCAAAAGAGAATAAGAGATACCTTTTCTTACTTGGGTCAAAACTGGTAGTCAGTGTGAAGATATCAGTGGTCTGCAATGCGAGATTATGGAAAGAGGAAAGGGAAATGAGGGTGAAACAGAGCTGATCCACCTTGAGAATCTGTCTTTTCCTTGTCCCCTGAGACCATGTACAGAATCCTGTTCTCAGAGTTCAATAAGGGTGTCATAGTAAGAAGAAGAGCCAGGACTTGAATTTAATTTTGATTTGAGAATCTCATCTCTTAATAATATTAAAATGGTTTTTAGAGTTGAATTCAGGGCACAGAGATACTCTGGCTAAAAATAATTGTTAATTTCTGGTCTTAGAAACTTTGGGAACATTTATGTTAACTCTAGATTAGGACTTCCTTCTGCTTTTCTCTGTAGGGTATTCAGGTGACTCGAACCCATGAACTGAAACCCTTCATCATCTTTATAAAGCCATCTGACATGAGCTGCATGAAGCATTCTCGGAAAAATGCCAAGATGATTACAGAATACTTTGTGGACATGAAGTTCAAGGCAAGACACAGTGGAAATGAACGAATGTGTTTTTATTCCTAATTAAAAAAGAACACTGTATTTTCTCAAAACAGCCTTCTGATAAGAAATGTTATATTTATTTCTAACAAATAATATACTTATGATTTATCCTTTTTAGTAGATATTATAAATACTAAAATAGTTTAATAAGTGCTGTGAGGCTTTTCTTCTTTTTTTGGTTTAGCTTAAAAGTGAAAATGGCCCTCAAGCCACAGTTTGCAAAATCACATAGAAACTGGGGGTGCACAAGTCTGATACTTGTATTTAAATTACTAAGGTGAAGCAATTTTATTTTAAGTGAGTCATAAACTCTTCCAAAAAATAAATAAGTGAATAAATATATCTCTTCCAAAAAATAAATAAATGAATAAAATACTTATTTTATGGAAAAATTTACTTGAGTTTATTTTTAAAATGTTTTGCCAAATAAATTTCATCTGTATTATGAGGTATATATATATATATATATATATGTATATATATTTAAACATGCACAAAAAAGTTTAGTAGTCCTGGTGGTAGCAATAGAGGGGTCCAGTAACATGGGATTAATCAGTAGACTCTTCCTAGAATAGGTAACTCCCCTTTCCCCCATTTTACTATGTATGTGTGTATATATGTATGCTTACGTATATGTATGTACCTCTCTCTCTATATGTATATAGTGCTTAACTAAATTTCCTTTAGTTTGTTACCACATGCATTCAGCAAGGGACTAAATTTTAAGACTCAATGAATTTTTACATGTGTGTGCACCCAGATAACCGTAAGCAGATGGAGCTATTACATATTTTTCTGTTTCTCCTCAAGGATGAAGATTTATAAGAGATGGAGAATTTAGCCCAAAAAATGGGAGACTCAGTTTGGCCAGTTTTTTGATCATGTGATTGTGAATCACAACTTGCAAGATGCAAGTGCCCAGTTGTTGTCTGCAATTCAGCAGGCCCAGGAAGAGGCTCAATGGGTACCAGCAATGTGGGTTTCCTCTGATACTGAGTCTTAAGGAGCGTCCTGTTAATGCTGGAATTTTAGCAATGTTCCTTGTTAAAGAGTTCTGAAATGAGAGTTGAATTCCAAAACAGCGGTATTTACCCCATTATAATATGTGCAACTTTAAAAGTGCTATAGCTTATGAATTAATCTTATTTGAAAAAAATTGTATTGTATAGATATGGAGTTATCAGTTGACTTATCAGTTCAGTTTAGAAAAAAGAAAAGGTTGTAGTTTTTTTACCTCCCATTCAGTGATGGTAGGAATATTAAGAGTTAAGTCACTGAGTATGAGAACCTTTCATAGATTTCATGTGGTCTTTGTAAGATTTCAATCAAAGGAATTTTCCTGAATAAAACAAGCAGTATTGAATTTTAGAAACTGCATTTCATTTTATGAAGAGTCTATTTTATGAAAATGGATTTTACAAAAAGTGCCTACTCGACTAATTTAGCAAGAAAGAAGGGTTAATACACACATTTCGCATCCAACATCAAAGCCTACAGAAATAACATGGCCATCATTATTTACACATCAGACTATAAGGAAAAATTATTCTGATCAGAGCTGTAACAATAATTAATGTTCCTAAAAATCAAGGGCCACATTTATACCTACATGAGGGAATGGTAATGAACTTCTGTCCTAGAGACCAATATTCGAGAAAATGACACGATGAGAATGTTATTCTACGAAGTTTTATTTCTTCCCTAGATCTGAGATTTCCATTGGCTCTTCCTGCCCCTTATTCTATTTGTCTTCTACATTATTCTCTAACTTTCTCCATAGCAACACCATCCCTTTACCTCTCCAATCTTTTTCTTAACTATAAAAGTGCATATTTAAATATATTTATTTATTTATTTAAAGTGCTATTTTCTAGGAAACCCAGCCAATCAAAATGAAGACTTTTTTAAGGATACTTACGTGAGCCCGGATTTGATTTTATGTGGTTCCCAATAATTTGACTTACACAGTTGTGAGATGGAAGGTAAGCAATAGGTGAAAACTTCCTGCCCTAACACACACACACACACACACACACACGGAGGACGGAGGGGGGGAGAGAATGAATTGTAATAACAGATTCCATTCCACTCAAAACGTCGGGCCTGGAGGCTACAGGAGCCGGTCCCTCCTAACTCTGCCTAACTAACCCTGCCGCCTCTGAACACTCGGCTTTGCAGAGCCCAGGCGGTGGAGACCTGGCCCCCAGGGGCGGCGGCCAGTAAGGCGCCGCAAAGCCCCCGCCTCCCGCAGGTCTTGGCGTCGCGGGGAGCCAGCTCGGGCCGCCGGCGGTTGCGCCACCCGTGGATAGAGCACCATGAGGGCTGACTCCGGGCTTCAGCTGGAAGCACCGGTGAGCGGTTTGGGGTGAGTCGGCCACCAGAAGTGGCAGGGCGGAGGGTGGGGCCCCCAAGTAGCAGCTATCCCTGGGGCGGGGCCTACGCCAAAGGCTGAGGCTGGGAAGGGGCCAGCCCCGTCAGTGGACCGTACGCTTCGGTCCTCACCGCGCTTTTAGGATTGAACTGGGGCGGGGGCTTGAAGTCCAGCGGGTGGCCAGGGATCCAAACTCCGGGATCCAGGCGAGAAAGCCAGGGGTCAGATTGCCTCAGATTTGAGTGCTGGCCATGTTGCCATGACAACGGCACTTCTCCGCCACCCTTGCTGCCGCGGGCTCCGGGGCTGCCTGTTTCCGTCCTACAGACCCCCTCCCGGAGGATTTTTAGCAGCCCGGGAAAGAGATCGCTTTTTGCCGGGGTGGGGGGGGGGGACTGTTAGTCGTGGCCAGCTCTCTAATTCCCCAAATCACGACAACCACTTGGGAAACCACAGGAAAAAACCGTGATTGCTACCCCACGCCTACTGGAGTCTTTCCTCCCGGGCATCTTAGCCCAACACTGACGCTCTTTTCCCCGCAAGGTAGATTGAAAAGTCAGAGCACATTCTGGAACTGACGGGCTGGGGTACTCTGCGGTGCGGGGGTGTCTCCGTGGCGCAGCTCGATGACGCACTGCGCCTGCGCCTGCGCGGACCGCCGCCAGCATGGCCTGGGGTCTGGAGCGCGGGGAGTTGGGGGCGAGTTGGGAGGGGCCGCGATCAGAAGCGAGAGGCTGAGCGCCCGCCGGCTTCCGGACAGCCGGTGAGCAGGGCTTTAGACAGAATGGGAAAGAAGCAAGTGGTAAGCGAGGCTTAGTGACTTTTGAGTCATTAGGATTTTAGTCGAGCCGTTGTACTTTTGCGGGACTTAGAGATTAGGTTTCTGGCCCCGTGACACGTCATTTTTGCGGGACTTTTGAAATGTGGCGTTATCGTGTGAACCGAAAGAAGCGATCCTTAGCATCTTTAGACCAATAGCCCTTTCACGTTTTTGTTGTTCTTTTCCAGTTATAGTTTTCAGGTCTGGGTAGTAGTAAGAACCGTTTCCCTTGACCTGATCTTGTGACGTTAGCATTAATATATTGCTTGAACGAATGGATTGCTAAATGGGACAGTTACAGAACAAACGACAAGTGTCTAAATTTGAACTTTATTAATCAGTGTGCTCTGCAAACAGCATGAGGTACTTGGAGCATTAACTGATTTTTAGGCGTTTCTATAAGTATTTTATTTTGGAAGATTCTGTTATGCTTAATAGTACTCTCTGAACTGCGGACACAACTTTCTTATTCATTTTCTGAATTTTTTATACAAATGCTTAAAATAACATTTGTGAGGTTTTTTTAAAATTCTACCCTAAAATGCATTCATGCTCTATTCAATGACCTTTTAAAAGGATTTCTTTCTACGTGACTTACAACTTCCATTGGTTTACCATTGACTTAAAACAAAATTTAAAGCCCTTCTGAACCCCGCCTCCCTTTGCTCGGTAACTGGGCTTTTTTTTTTTTATAATATATATTTTTTATTGTTATTTATGTCTTTTACATTTTGCATTCCCCTTGGGTAGCCCACCACCAATTCACCCGTGATCCATCTCCATGGTCCCTTGTGTTCTTTTCTATTCCCTTTTGTGCCCTTTCCCTTCCCTCCCTCCGGCTCCTTCCTCCCCCCCTCCCCCCCACACTGATTGTCTCTCTCCCACCCGGCCTCCCTATAGTCCTGTTATAAGTGAAACCATTCGATATTTTTCTCTTTCTTTCTGGCTTATTTCACTGAGTATGATCCCCTCTAATTCCATCCATGTCGCTGCAAATTGCATGTGTTTATCTTCTTTCCATGCTGAATAGTACTCCA
>PVIJ01018582.1:0-25982 GCA_004024925.1 Scalopus aquaticus
CCCACCCCCCACCCCCCCCGCAGCCATCCCCGCGCAGGCAGCGAATTGGCGACAGGAGAAAGCCCAAACTTCCAAGGCCCTGCTTTTTTTCTTAAAAGTACCTTAAAGAAGAAAATATGTTTGTGGTTTTTTTTACCGTCTTTTATTTCTGTACTCACCGTGTTCTTAGGGGTCAGCGGTTTTTTTCATCTTAGGTGATCAAACCGCTTTGGGGCCTTCTCTGTCAGACCTCTCACTGCACTCGGGGTGTGACCACGCTCCCTGTAACCTCCAGGGAGTGGGAAAACTTGTTAAAAAGAAAAAAGTCTTATTCCAAGCATTCTAGTAATTTTATGTTCTGAACTATATTATAGGTAGTTGGTTTGCATGAACTGGTTGAAAGATTAGTTTCTTTTTTACTTCATTTATCTATTTAAAGTTGGGGTGGTTTGGTTGGTTGGTTGGCTGGTGCCTATTTGATGTATGTGTGAAACGTGTTGTCCAAAAATGAACAGGATTTGATTTTGCAGAGTTGTTCTAAAAAAAAAGTAAACACCTGAAGCTAATATGCCTCAATAAAAATAAAATAGATAGGAAAAAACAAAACTTGATTTTTTTTCTGCTCTCTGAAGGCCGGAGCCCAGGGCCTGGGTCCTCAGCTCTGCTCTCGCCCAGCCTCCGGCCACGGAAGGGTCTGTGGCTTGTCGCTGCTTCACTCGTGCCTGCCTCTTCGTCACGGGGTCCTGGTCCTTCCTGGTCTGTGTCCTCACGGGGTGGTCTCCTGTCTCCTGCATCTCTTCCTACAGGAACATCAGTAGTGTGGGGTGATGGTTTACCCTCAGAGAACCTGTCTCCAAGGTCACATTCACAAATACGGAGCTTAGGATATCACCATATCCCTTGTGGGGACACAATTCATCCCAAAGGCATGGAACCTGTCATCACATGGGCCCAAAAGGAATCATTCTTCATTTCATGTTTCCTTTTACAGTTTCAGCTGAGATATAGTTGACATAACATTGCTTTCAGGAGTACAACATAGTAAGATATTTGTGTATACTATTACTATAGCCAGATACTACATATTACAGCTCCATGACCTATTAATCTATAATTGAATGTGTACTTTTTCACATTTCTTCCTTCAAGAAGGGATGATTCTGAAAGTGGAATAATGAAGGGGAAAAGGTAGTCCAGGCAAATGGGATGAGGAAAACTGAGGGGAAGGAACCTAGAGTAGGACAAAAGCCACAAATGCAGCAGGAGGTTGGTTTGCTGCCTGTGCATAGGGTTGAGGCCACCAGAGAAAGGTATTAGTCCCCCAGCTTCGTCAGCGACAGAGTATCAGAGAAGATCACGGTCAGGATGGGCGTGACTCTGCCTGGGGGACAGCTGACAAGGCTTCAGGTTAAGCCACATGTCAGGGCTGCAGTCCACGCTCCTGGGTGGTGGGTTTCACCCAAGTTGATAGGCGAGAGTTCATTCCTTCCAGTTTAGGGCAGAGCAGGGGATGGGAAGCACAGAGAATTTTATTAGGGCTGTAACAACTAATTTTCCAACTTCTCAGGATGCAGGTGGTGTCAGGTAACAGTTCATCACAGGGAAGGGGTGGGGGAAGAGAGAAGAAGATGAGACCTGACTTCATCTGCATGGCAGCCCCTCCCCCACACTCATTCAGAAGCTACAGAGATTTTCCATTCAGTACAAACGCTGGGGATGTGACAGCTCTGGGCAGGGCCTGGGACAGGCGTCTGTCGTGGCCTGCACCCCACGCTCCGCAGTGACGCTGCAGCTCTCAGGGGGACGTCACCTCACCAAGTCCAATGTGAATGTCTGGGTCATTTCAGCTTCCTCTGGAAATCACTGGAATAAATGGAAAGGAGAAAGGACTTTTGCACTCTCTGGTGTGGAGACCCCTCCTCCCCAGAACGTGGCCTTGCCATCTAGTGATGATCCGGTACTGGGCACGGGATTCGGACTGGTGCTGGGGCTGGGCTGCCTGCAGTCTCCTGACCATCCCTCCCTGAGTTTTATCTTTAATCGTAGAAATCGAGCAGTAATTACCTAGGTTTGCTGCTCATCTGTCTTTCCTTGGGGCCCTGCGTGCAGGCAGCCATCCTCACAGCTCTCCAGGGCTAAGGCGTTGGCTGCTCCCAGCCTCCGGATCACTTTCATCATTTGCTGCTGACACAGCACCTGAGATTTTGCATTTTCCATCCCCATTTCTACTGGAAGCCCAATCTGGGAACACTGTCTCCTCCCACCTGTCCTGGTCTTCAGCAAAACTCATCACTGAACTTAACAAGAATTCTGGGGCTCTCCTCATCCATGCTTTCTTCGCGGTGATAAAGTGTCCTTTTCTGAGGAGCAATGGTGGCTGGACTTGTTTCTGACTTTTCATATCATATCCACCCAGCATATACATTGTACCATTTGACCACTTCCTCAAGCACCTCACTCAGAAATTCTGGATTTTCTTTTTATTATTTGTTTGTTTAATGAAGTACCATTGTTTTACACCTTTCCTGATATTTCGACAATATAGGATTTCTCCCCTTAGGTATAGTCATCATAGCACCCATGCTAGCTTCCATATTCCTCCACCACAGCCCATTGTGTTCCCCCGTTCCTACCCCCCACCATCCCCACCACCATCCCCTCCCACTTTGTTCTCACTCTTCCCTTCTCCTTTCCTCTCCTCCTCCCCTCTTTGATGCCTTAGATCTATGGTCAGTTTTCAAGGGTTGGTTTTAAAGTTTGGCTTTGTTTGACCTGTATTTGGTTTCTCTATATTCCACATATAAGTGACACCATACAGAATTTGTCTTTCTTCTTCTGACATATCTCCCTTAGCATAACCCCTTCCAATTGTATCCATGTGGTCACAAATGGCATGAGTTTATCTTTTTGATTGCTAAGTAATATTCCATTGTGTGTATGTACCACATCTTCTTGATTCATTTTCTGTTTGTAAATAGATTATTTCCATATCTTGGCTATTGTAAGTAGTGCTGCAATAGGCATAGGAGTTCAGATTTCCTTTTGAATTAGTGTTTCTGTGTTCTTTGGCTCGATTCCTAGGAGTGGAATTGCTGGATCCTATAGCAGATGCATTTTTAGTCTTTTGAGGAAGGTCCACATAGCTTTCCACAGGTGTTGGAACAGTACATTTTCACCATCAGTGTAAGAGGGTTCCTTTTTCTCCATATCCTCACCAGTAGTCATTGGTTTTGGTTTTTTTTTAAATATGGGTTATTCTCCTTGGTTTGAGGTGGTTTTGATACACATTTCCCTGATGGTAAGTGATGAACATTATTCCATATGCCTGCTAGCCATGTGCATGTCTTCTTTGGAGAAGTACCTATTTAGCTTTTCTGCCCATTTTTTGATTGGTTTTTTTTTTAATTGAGTTATATGAATCTTTGCAGCTCTTCTGTATCAGTGCCCTTTCAGATGTACGGCGTGCAGTTATTATCTCCCATTCTGTGGGGTATCTCTTTGTTTTGGTTACGGTCTCTTTTGCTATACAGAAGCTTTTCAGTTTGACATAGTCCCAGTTGTTTATATTCTCCGTTGTTTTTTCTGCTGCTGGGGACAAATTCACAAAGGTATTTCTGAAGTTTATGTCATGAAGAGTTTTACCTAAATTTTCTTCTGTGTATTTTATGTTTCAGGCCTTACATCCATGTCTTTTATCCATTTTGAATGGATTTTCATGTGTGGTGTGAAATAGTGGTCTAGATTTTTTTTTTTTTTTTTACATATGGTAGTACACTTTTCCAAGCACAATTTATTGAAGAGGTTTTCCCTATTCCAGTGTTTGCTCTTTGCTCCTTTGTCTTAGGTTAGTTGTCTACATATATGTAGTTTTATTTCTGAGCTCTCAAATTCTATTGTTGGTCTCTGTTTTTGTGCAGTACCATGCTGTTTTAACTATTATGGCCTGTTAGTATAATTTGAAGTATGGAAGTGTAATGCTACAGTTTTTTCGCCTTTTTAGTTCAGGAATACTTTGACTATTTGGGGTCTTTTGTGTTCCCACATGAACTTCAGTAATATTTGTTCCTTTTTTTTTTTTTTTTTTTGAAGAAAGCCGTTGAGATAATGGGATTGTGTTGAATCTGTAAAGTGCTTTAGTAGAATTTTGGCAATGTTGATTTTTCTAATCCATGAACAGGGATGTGTTTTCTATTTCTTTCCATGAATGTGTCTTCTATTTCTTTGAACAATGTCTTAAGGTTTTCCTTGTATATTTCCTTCAACTCTTTTGTTTTATTCCCAGGTATTTAATTTCTTTTGATGAGATTGTAAATGGGATGGCTTTCTTAATTTCTTCTTCTAACTTATTGTTTGCATATAAGAAGGCAACTTATTTCTGTGCATTGATTTTGTAGCCTGACACTTTGCAGAAAGGTTTATTGTTTTAATTAATTTTTCTGAGGAGTCTTTAGTGTTCTCCATACATATTATCTAATCATCTGAAAATAATGATAGCTTTGCTTTTTCCAATTTGGAATCCTTTTGTAGCTTTCTCTTACCTAATTGATCTAGCTAGGATTTTATGTTAAACAGTAGAGGTGAGTGTGATTATCTTTGTCTTGTACCAGATCTTAGTGGGAAGAAAAACTTTCAGTTTTTACCATTGAGAATGATACTAGCTGTGGGTTTGTCCTATCTGGCTTTTACTATGTTAAGATATGTTCCATTTATCGCCAGTTGGTCAACGATTTTCATCATAAATGCATGCTGAATCTTATCAAATTCTTTATAGGTATCTATTGATATGACTATGTGGTTTTAAATGTCCTTTATGTTGATATAGTGAATTACAGTCTTTGATTTTTGGATATTGAACCATCCTTGTGTTCCTGGTATAAAACCCACTGGTCTTGCCGTATAATTTTTTAATGTATTATTGAATTTGGTTTGTTAAGATTTTATTGAAGATTTTAGCATCTGCATTCATTAGATATTGGTCTGTAGCTTTCTTTTTTTGTCTTTGTTTGCTTTAGTCCAATCATGTTCACATGAAAATGACCAGCTGACTTTCCAGCAGAAGGTGTTTAAGGGGACAAGAACCTGATCCTGAATTTTCTATTTTGTGCAGAGTGATGCCTTATCAGGCTTCCAAGAATCACCTTAGTAGTAGATTAGTATCATGTCTTGGGACCATCCTTCTGCCTATGACCCTTAATAATACACCAGACCATCTCCACTTTGAGTTCATCTGTAACCTACCCGAACATGACCCAGCTCCTTCCTCTAGTGCTGTCCCTACACAATGTCCAACCCCCCACAGGAAACTGGACTAGATTCTCACTATCCTCCTACTTCAAGGCCTTTCCAAGATGATGTCTTTTATGAAAATGGCTTGAGCAACCTTCTTGAAAATGGGGTGAATGTCATCCACTAGCAGTGACAGATGGTCCTGGGGACTCTATCATTCCAGGAGAAATGTTCTCTTCTCAGGGGAGAACCAGGATCCACAGTGATACTGGCAGACAAAGTGAATAGAGACTATTTTTTCAGGTCTGGAGCCCAATCACAGGGCTATAAATTCCAGAGAGCACAAGAAAACCACTTGAGAACGACTGGTGACTTCCATGTTCTAGAATGTAGGTCACATGCTGGTGCCTACAGACGAGAATCCCCAAGAGACTGGTCATTTGCTGGAGTCTAAGGAACAGATACAGTAGCAGGAGTTGCTTTAATTCAAACATCCTGTTGCTGGCTATTCTGTACCAACAGAGAATGCAGTGGTGAAAAAGATGAGTTTGTTCATTTAGTAACACAGTTTTATCAATGACCACATCTGTGGTCAGAGATAGCTGTAATATAACAATGTGTGTGAGGAAATACGGGTGAAGAGTTAAGATATTTAGTATCAAAAGTATCACTATACTCAGAGTTGATTCTGAAAAACCTTTTCACACTGAATTAAAAGTTCTGGATTTTATAGGTAAGAGTTTCCTGTTACTGAGAACCCAAAGGGCTACAAGCTGCCTGCACCTTATCTTAGTTATTCAAGAGAATGAAGTACTAGCCCAGCAACGCCACCAGACCAGTCACCACCCACTACCGGGATAGTCCACTCCAAGTCGGGAGCTGCCAGAGGTCCAACCCAGCATTCCCAGCAGCCCTGAAAACTTAAGCTACCACCTAGTAAACACCCAGAACAGAGGGAGAGGGAAACCCGTGCCCAACAGAAGCCCCATCTATAGTACAGCAAAGCCAAAAGCAAACATTGGAAAGAAAATTACAAATGGTCAAGCAAGCCCTGAGAGGACCAATATACCAGAGAAGAAAAATCAATTTCCAGACCCCAACAACACTGACATGTGAGAATTTTTCTTGTCTCATGAAGAATTCAAAATCCCCATAATTAAGAAAGTCAAAGAATTTAGACAACACAAACAAACTCAGAAAAACAGAGATATACAAGAAGACACCGAAAAGGAAAAGAATGCTATGAGACACATAATCAATAAACAGAAGATCAAGACTGACAATTTAAGTAAGAAAATAAAGGAATTACAGGATGTAAGAAGATCAAAGGAGATGGTAAAAAAAAATTCTGGAAAAATCCATGAAAATAGAATAAATGACATGGAAGAATGAATCAGTAATCTCAAAGACACAGATATGAAAAGAACCAAGAAATAAAGACAGAAAACCAAAATAGAATGAGAAACACTTTGAGAATTACCTGAAGCCATGAGGAAAGGAAATATAAATTCATAGGAATCCCAGAAGGAGAGAGCATGTCAAAGATGTTGAAATGCTATTCAAGGAAACAAATAATTGAAGTAAACTTCCCAAACTTGAAAAAGGAAATGAAAATAGGCATACAGGAAGATAGAAGGACACTAAGGTTTCTTAATAAAAGGAAATCTACAGCAAGTAGTAAAGCTTCCAAGAGTCCAAGACAAAGAAAAAATAATGACACTGACAAGGAGAAGAAAGAGATAACTTATAAAGTATAAAAGCTTACATCAGACTTTTCTGAACAAACACTACGGGCAACAAGAGAATCAAGTGACATATTCAAAAACTCCAAGGCAAAAAAATGGCAGCCAAAAATACTTTACCCTGCAAATATAGGATGGAAAAAGAAGTCGAAGAAATCACCCCGAATATTCACAAAATCTTCAGGAATTCACTAAACCCCCACTCCAAGTAATATTACAAGAAACCTTAAGAGCTAAACCAACGGAGGAATGAACACAAAGAACTGAACAAGGAATTAAATAAAACCACAAAAGGATGAACAAAATGGCAATAACAGACTTCCACTTATCAATAATCACGCTAAATGTTAATGGACTAAACTTACCAATAAAAAGACACAGAGTAGCATGTTGGATTAGAAAGCAGAGTACAACAGGGCCTCCCTGGTGGTGGCACGGGTTAAGGGCAGCACTATGAAGCTATCCAGAACCACTGCAGCACGAGTTCAGTAACAGGCCAGGAAGATCCCCACATGGCACAGCAGACCTCTCCTGCCTCACCCACTGCTCCCCTCAGCAGTGTATTTCGGTCAATCTGCCTGTTCTGCTCCCCACTCTGTCTCTGGTGAACCCTCTCACTGCCCCACACCTCTGGCCTGCACCCCAACTTGTATGCATAAAAAAATAAATCTTTAAAAAAAACAAAAAAGCCATATGATCATATCTGTAGATGCCCCAAAAGCATTTGATAAAGTTTAACATCCATTTTAGATGAAGGCCCTTGAAAAATGTGGAATAAAAAGAACATATCTTAACGGAAGAGAAACCATATATGACAAACCCATGGCTGACATTATTCTCTATGGTGAAAAACTGGAAGTTTTTCAATAAGATCTGGAACAACACAAGGACATCCACTCTCACCACTGCTTTTCAATAAAATGCTGGAAGTCCTAGCTAGAGAAATCAGGCAAGATAAAGACATAACAGGAATACAAGTTGGGAAAGAGGTAAAGTTATCATTCTTTGCAGATGATGTGATAATATATAGAGAGAACCCTAAAAATTCCACAGAAACTAATTAAAAAGCTCTCTTGACTAAAGGGGAGAAGAACAGTGGTCACATTCCCACTGAACAAGAACAGTGTCACATTCCCAGACCTCAAACTATTCTACAAAGCCATCATAATAAACTAAAAAGACATTTCTCCAAAGAAGAATTCTATTATGGCGGTCTTGAGCAGGCACCAATTGAGCTAAGGGGGATGGATCCGCCCCCCCAGGGGCGTGTAAGGTTGACAGGAATAAAAGCCTGTATCTGTTGTTCAATATAAAAGGTAGAATGATTGTGAAGATAGTGATTGTCAACATGGGGGTGATAAGAGTGGCAGCTGGAAATGTAATACCCAGTACCATAGAAGGGTGGTAGGTAAGGGGTTAACAAAGACAGATAGGGACGGGAGTTATGGCTCCTGTAACTGAAAGAATCTGTGAGATTCCACAGAACTTTGCCCTGAGTCAACTGGGCTGGGTGGAGGCATAGGACACGGGAAGGATGGAGTAGCTGCGCTCCAAATCTTCATCTAGAGGGGAGCACAAAGAGTGGTTGTTACAGCAGAGTCCTAAGACAGGACAGGCAAAGCCTGGATTACATGAAGGATGGGAGCGCTGGTAAAAAAAGAGAAGAGTCCAGTTCCAGGCTTTGCCATGCCATGTTTTGCCTTTATCCAGGAGGACTTGTGGACCCCAAATTTTAGGGAGCAAGTTTTAACTAAGGCAGTCTCCCAGCAGAAGTGATGCAGTGACAGGTCTCTCTTCCTGCCCCACCAGATAAGCATCCCTACAAGTTTGTTTAACAAGTCTGTCTTCCGTATCCTAAGGAAAAGAAAGGGCATTCCTAAGAATATGGAAATTAAACACTAGGGAGTTAACAAAGCAGAGCTGGTGCCCACCCTTGCCAGTCTGCCCAGATCTCCATCTGCCTGCATCAAAAGGACATGCAGACCTTTGCTAACTCCCTTTTGCTGCCCATCTTCCTTTTTAAAAAAAAAACTCCTTTGTATAAATACCCCTGCCCTCTGCCAAAGCGCAGGTCTGCAGTCTTTCAGACACCAATCTGCTGCCCTCCTCAGTTTGTGGACAAATTAAAGTACTTTCCTTCTCCTCAAACTCTTTCCTTTTATTGGCTGAGGGAAACTGAGGCTGGCATTCAGTATCACATTTAAACATAGAGCAAAGTATCAATAACTAACATTATAACCTCAAGGCAAGCATGCTTCAGATTAAACCATTAAATTTTGAACTATTTGTGTTTACCAAAATTGTAGATAGCGATTGTTGGTTTGTTTTTCTTTTTAATAGAATTTATATAGGTGCCATTCGTAATTAACCCTCTGGAGGTTAAAGGCAATGACAGACAGTTCTTTTGATTTTTATTTAAAATTTTAGTCATGTGAGTTAATTTTATTAATTTTATTTGTGAAGACACTGAGAAACTTAAATTGGTAAAAATTTCAATTCTTTAGTAATTCCTTTAAGTAAAACAAGGCTTGTACATTTATTTTTTTTAAGATTTATTTATTTATGCATACAAACTGGGGTAAGGCCAGAGGTGTGGGCAGTTCACCCAAGACAGCGTGGGGAGCAGAAATACACTGCTGAGGGGAGCAGCGGACAGGCAGGAGAGGTCTGCCGCTGTCAACTCTCCTCACCGCTGCTGGACAGCTCCACAGCGCGGCACTTACTCTGCACCACTAGGGAGGCCCCCAAGCCTTGAACTGTTAACAGTGACTCTTTGGTTTCACATTGTTTTTGTTTTATCTCTCTGAGACCAAGACACTTTTTTCTGAGGGCAGAAGATAGATTAAGATCCTTTTTCTTTTTTTTACAGTTTGTAGACTCTTATCAGAAATCTGAGGTTTGGAATTCAGCTCAGAGAAAGCTGTATTTTTACTCTATAGCTTTTATCAGATTATTAGTTTTAATAAGAAGCTTAAGTTTTTATAGGTCACTAAGCAATTTAGAAGTATTTACTTAACCAATAAGCATCCTGTACAGCTTTTGAGCAAGTCCAACGTAATTTTAACAGTTTTTACCTTAAAGGGTCTAGTCTTCAAGATTAGAAAAAAACAGGGAAATAGAATTTTTTACCCATAGAACAGACCAGAAAAGTATGTTAAGGTGGATCAAGGGAGCATGCGGTTCCCCCACATGCCAAGGATGCCAAAGACCTCAACACTGGAGCAAAGGTCCAGGTCCAGGCATCTGCTTGCTAAGACCAGGAGCAGTGCACCCCCCCAACCTCCTCCAGCTGAGACCAGAGGCAGCCTCCCCACCAGCTGAGACCAGAGGCAGCCCCCCACCCAAGCCCCAGCCAGCTTCAGTGAGTTGGCACTGTTTGGTCGCAGTCCCAGGGAGTCATTTCATAGCTGTCACCTATTTCTTTAATTGTGTCTTGATCTGACAGATCACGTGAGGGGGGCTCTGGCATAGAGGAGCAGGCAGTAGTTTCATGTAAATTTGTTTCTAACGGGGATGCTGAAGGTGGTGGAGGAGTGGGGGGCTCCTAATCAACAGCCCAGAACTGTTTAGCAGGTGTTTTGTTTTCCTCCAAGCCCTGATGGCGAAGTCATACAAGTTCCAAGTGTGTAAATGAGGAAACTGAACTTGTCCTAAATCTTGCTGGAGCCAAAGGCTAAGACATCCCCAACCTCAGGGTCTGGGGAGCCCTCTGTGGGAAACCAGGGGCAGCGGGACTTGATCACCTGCAGAAATTGGGTGAGCTCCTTACCAGCAATTTCACATCCTATGGATAGGAGGGGAGCCCTAAGTTGTTCCCGATGCTGAAGCTGAGGAGAAAGAGCATGGCCCGTTTTTAGTGAAATATTAGAGAAAAAGGACTAGAGAGCAAGAGATCAAGCCATAAATAAAAATCCTAATAAGATTGAGATGCGGAGGGCAGGGTGGGGGGGTCAAGTACTGACAGGTCTTAGTGTAGTGCTCAGATGGGAGAGGGCTTCCCCAGAGTCACACTGGAGCCAGTGCTCAGACTAGTGCTCTGAACTGAATTCTCCTGCCTGGTGCACGGAAAAATAGCCGCTTCTAGAGCACAGGCTACTGCGTATCTGATTGGGATATCCTATTCCCTTCCCTGATGTGTGATCCTTTCAATGTGCTGTTGAGTTCAGTGTGCTGGTATTTCGTTAAAAGAATTTTGCATGACTGTTCCTGAGGGATATCTGTCTACCTGTGCTTTACATTTTGCTTATGCACCTTCCTTCCTGGTTTTATTTAACTGTCTGTGCTCTCTTTTAGTTTCCTGAGAAAACTAGACTATGATGTTTACTTTGAATTCTTGCCTTGTTTATATCTGTTTCGGAAGATTTAGTTTGTTTTCTGATTGTTCTCCTTCCTTGTATGCTTTGCATCTATTACTGAATTAGGCATTTCAAAAAGTGAAGCTACCTCTTCCTGTTTGCGTTTCTAGTTCTTATAGGGAGTATCTTCTCAGATCAGCCCAGTTGGAGTTACTGGAGAAGCTTCAAGCTTTTTCTGGGGATGCGACTTCTCTAGATTTCGTACATAGAATCTCTTAACTAAGGTTTGTCTATTTTCACTAGAGATCGTGTTTCTTGTGATATTGCAAGTTTTTCAGTCCTAGAGTAAGTCATGGTGATGACCTTTGTTCTGAGGTTCCCTCAGCCTGGGGTCATTTCTGTCAGCTTTTTTTTTTTAACATTATGGAATTTGTAGAAGAACTGGGGTACAAGCCAGAGGTGGAGCGGGTGGAAGGTATCACCAGAGACAAAATGGGAAGCAGAACAGGCAGACTGACTGAAATGCACTGCTAAGGGGAGTAGCAGGCAAGACAGGAGAGGTCTGCTTCGCCATGTGGGTCAGCTCCCTAGCTGGGATTTAGCTCAGGCCATAGAGGTGACAGGGCTGAGACTTAACCCCTAGGACACCATTTCTATCAATTTTTAAATTTAGGCAAGACAAAAACCAGTTCCTACGACAGCCCATGAGAAATCATGAATTGAATATACAGTTTACTCTTTGCCTCCCTAGGGGGAGACAAAGGGGGAAACTGGGAGCTGGGAGTTTTCTCCTAAACAGGCAGCACTAGCTGAGGAGGACATACAATGACAAGTAAAGGCCCCAAATTTTCCCACCACCGTCAGTAAGGTTCTTCTGGTTCACTCGTGGTGCAGGAACCTTTTCTATAGTTCTCAGATTTCTTCCAAAAGCAGTTTTTCCTTTATGCTGCTAAGTCTTTGTCTCTGGTGAGGAGGGAAGGACTTGGGCTCCCTATTCCATTACCTTGCTGACTTACTTCCCCAACAATGAGTTTTATAATAGAATCTATCAAGACTTTCAGAAAGCGAAGCAGTTTATCTTTGGAAGTTGGTGAACTGTGAAAAGTGTGTAAGAGCAACACTGAAATGCCTGCTTGAGTTTCTCATAACAGTCCTCTCCCACCTCAGGTTTCCTCTTAACACTTTGTGTGCCGGCTATTTTCTGTGCCACCGCATGGTATAAGCATTCAATAAAATACACACAGCTCCTGAACTACTGGATATATTTTAATGAAATTTTAAATGCATAGAGATTAAAGCTTCTAGACTGAGTACGATCAAAGAAATAGCTCCTAATAGTTCCAAATAAATCCACCGTGGTGTGAAAAAACAGAGACTAGATGAACACGTGAATACGTGAATACGTGAGCGGACCACAAAGTGTTAAGATGTTCGATTGTTTTTTTTTTTTCATCGCCGTTACTTTCACGGCTCTCCTTTTTCTTAATTCCACCCATCTGTCCTCTGGCCTGAATGACACTGCAGTGACGGACCAGCTCTGCAGCAGTTGTTTGGTGCACTCGTCAGAGACGTGTCACCCACCAAGGATCTGGAAGGACAACTCAGAGTCTGGACACCTCTGGAGCGAGTTGGGGATCTTCCTCACTGACCTTTCTTTAATTTGATTAAAGATTTCAAGCAAAGCAGGAATGATTTGTAGGGACCCCTCACCCCAACTTTTGTCCCTCTCTCAGAGAGCCATGGTGAGGGGGGGTATTTAAGTTTGTCGCACATTCAGTAGCCCTGTGCCCCAGGAATGTCCACTTTGTACATGTTTCTGGGTATTGGCGCGGGCTGAGGCTGGAGATCTTCAATTGTAACAACCACTCCTGACCTCAAATCTTGCCCCAAAGGGCTACCTTTGAGCCCAGAGCCACCTTGCAGCATTGGGAAGTTGGGAGGGATTGAGATACTCATTTTTCATGACTCCTGGGCAATCAGTATGGCCCCTACACACCCTTTCCTTTCAGAGATGCTCTTTCCAACCCCCACCCCACCCCACGCTCTGACACCCACTGATACTCACGACTCCTCCCTCCTTTGCTTATGGTCATTCTGGCACCTGCCAGTTCAACTTAAGACATGGGGCTCTCAACATCCTCAGTGCCCACAACACAGGGTGGTGCTACAAGGAGGCTAACTGCCAACAGACCTGAATTGGGGGCCCGGGAATGGTTCTATGATGCAGGAAGCTGCCCCAGAAACTGTTCTTCGATGGTGACAGGCCTACACACAGAGGTCTGGAGTTTTCCAAGGTCGTTCCTGCTCCTTTAAGGAGCCATAAGCTGACTCACGCTCTCTCAGCCTCTTCCCAACTAATAGGTCAGCAGAACTCACTGAGCTGTGCCCCAGTCAGAGCAAAGCATCACCTGCCTCTTGTGCTGCCCCCATGCCCCCACCAGGGGTTCAACCCAGGCTCCTGTCCCCATACCGGGGCAAGGGGTTCTCCTCCCTCACCAGCAATCATGGACCTACTAAGCTTTTCCTACCCTAACCTGGGCCTTCCCACCCGCTGTGTGTTTCATCTCCACACCATCCAGAAAGGCTATATAGACTCCAGTGAATGAAGCTACAACCTTCTCGTCTCCTTCATACCTGCTAATTCAGTTTGTAGAGACAGGCCCTGTGCCTGGGACAGCCTCCTCCACCCACCCCTGTACATGGTCAGAGGGTGTACTGTCAGCAAGGCCGGTCCTGCCTGGAAGGTGGATGTGTGCGGGGGGAGAGCTTCCCCTGTTTTGCTCACTTAACAGGAAAGGGCTCAATCTCCTGGGGCAGAGTGGGGCTCAGGGGGTCTCCCAGCCTCACTCCAGCATCCAGGGTCCCTGGGCCTCCAATCACCTCTCCCCTGCTCCACTCACTGCGCTCATAAGGACCAGGTCAAAGAAGCACCAGGGCTTCCCCACTGGGTGGCTGGGCTGACCACGTGATGAACTAGCAGGGGCAGGTTTCAGCCTGGGGTCGGGGTGGTGTGTCCACAGATGGTTCTCGAAGAAGTGAGTCCCCACCAAGGACATTCCCTAACCTGGGTTCCCAAGGAAATTCTAGTTATCCCAGGAGACTGAGCAGCAGCATTAACTGGACCCAGTCTTACAAGGTGGCCCAGGCACACATCACCCCAACAGCCACGGTAGTGTGGGGCACACAGACTGTCACCTCCACCCATGAGCTCTCTACTGTGGGCTCCAGGGCAGGACACTTGGAGGAGGCATTTATTTAGCCTGGGAGTGAGGAAGACATGCGGGAGGGGACCTGGACGCCCACCCCTAAAGCAAGACAGCGCTTGGTAACAAAAGGGGAATAAACACCAGGCAGAGGAATGAGCGAGAGCAAAGCCTGGAGCAGGACGGTGAGGCGCCGAGGCCGCAGACAGGGTTACCACAGGGAGAGAGATATAGCAGGGGGGAGGAGACAGGGAGGACGGGGAACCCCCAGCAGTCATGGCATTCAGGTGGACAAGTCATAGTGACACACACACTCACACGGATACACCAGACACACTCACACACACCATAGCAGTTTGCTTTAATCTTAGAATAGCTGCCGCCCCCATACTCTGCTTCAGTTTCCTCACAGTGAGGATCAGTACTGACCTGGGGCCTTTGCACACCCTGCTCAGGCCTGCTCACACACTCTAGAAGGGCCTGGCCACCAGAACAAGGCCTAGGAGAGCATTGGGGGAGGCTGTTACAGGGCAGGGAGAGTGGCATCCCAGAACCCCCAAGCCTGCCCACTCTAAATAGGTTTTCCCATCCGCCACATCAAGATAAAATATAAAAGACCTTTGGCGGAAAGGAACTTACAGAAAAGACAAAGAATATAGCATCCAAATCAAGCACCCCAAGTTACCCATACCCCTGTGCGTAAAAGTCCACCCAAATGGGATTGGCCCAAAGCAAGGCCCGAGAGCCTGCCACAGTTTAAAGCACCTTCCGACGGAAACCCATAGAAAAGGGTCAGGAATAGTCAGACAAGTCTGGGAGGAAAAGAGCAAAATCAAGATAAAAGCTGCCACTGTCAACCTCCCCACGGGTCTCTCAGTGCGACTGTTTCAACCAGCCCAGGGCCAAGAAGCCAGCGCAGCTTCTTCCCAGGTCTCTGCCCCAGGCCTCCTCCTGGCTCTCCATCCGGCTTCCTTCCTTCCCCAGTCTACTTCTAGCTTCTCCTCCTCCCTGCTCAGCTCCACCCTGCCTTGGGTGGGGCAGGGAACCTGGAACCTCCCTTTTTCCTGCAGACCACCCTCTTATAGCTCTAGTACCACCCCAGGTCTATAAAGCCCCAAAGGCTATACCCAACATGAAGGAAAAAAAACATCTCTGCATTTGAAAAGAAACCCCAGTTTGTGTAGTGGATGAGGGGATTCCTGGTCCCTTCTCCTGGGTCTGCCCCTCCACAGTACCCCCTCAGCCCACCCTCCCTGGGCTGCAGCCTGGGGAGCCCCCTCTCTCCTCTCCACAGAGTCCGCCCCGCTGTGCTGAGGGCCCAGGACTCAGGCTCAGTGAGCCGCCTGCCCTGCTGCAGGGTCAGACGGGGCCAGAGCGGCCTGGCCGCGGGCCCCTCAGCCGGGAGGCAGCAGCAAGAGCCTCTTCCCTGGGTCCCAGCCTCTCCACACTGGGGGTGGCACACAGGCTCTGAGGGTCCCGCACCCCTCTGTCCCATCCAGCCCAGCTGTCAGGCCCCCCACAACAGCACAGCCCATCCCCGGGTCATCTCCACTCAAGACAGGGCACCTGCCTGGGGTTGGGGCCTGCGGGGGGCTGGCTGCGGTGACAGCACAGGGCTGAGCCAGGACCCCGGGGCACTCAGAGTTCGGGCCCTTCTCGCCTGCTCCTGCCCCTGCCCCCCCCGCCCCCCAGCCCCCGCCCCGCCCCTGCACCATCCAAGCTGCTGTCTGCGGGGCCACGGCCAGAGCTCCGGACCCCGAGTCTGTCTGCGAGGTCTTCTCGCCCCTTCCCAGGGGTCTGACCCGGCCCCTCTGCTCTGAGCCCCTGGATGGAGCCCCCTTCCCCTTGACACGCTGTACAGGGACCCCATGCCGCTGTTTGGTGACCCCAGCGAAGCCTTGTACAACCAGGACCCGGGTGCCTGCTGCCCCCTCCGCCCACCCGGGCCCCTCCTGAGCAGACTCTGACCAAACCAGGGGGGACGCGCTAAACCCTCCAAACACCAACAGGCCCTAAGCCTCGGGGGGGCTCCCATTCACGGGCTTACAATGGGGGGGTCAGCTCTCAGGGCTGCTCTTGTCAAGTTCCTGCTCAGGTGATACGAGCCCTTCTCACCCAGTCTCATTTCCCCATGAGCAGGCTCAGGGCGGGGAAGGGAGGACTGGGACTCATCCCCCTCGCGCCCCTCCACTCCCCCCGCACACCCCGCCACCTCCCTCCAGCCCGCTCATCCCTCACCTTGTATTACAACGCATATGATGCCAGCCAAGAGGGTGAAGGCGAGGGTGATCCCAAAGATGATCCAGGTCTCCTGCGCTGTACTGGGGGTTTCAGACATGCCCAGGGCCGTGTCTGAGGTCATGCTCTGTGGTTCTGAAATGGAGAATCCGAGTGAAACCCCGGTCCAGACACACATGAGAATTCCCCCAGCCCCTCCCACCCCAGGACTTCAAAACGCAGAAATTTTCTTTCTTCTGGCAGCCCCTCCAGCAGGTCCTGGATACACAGAGATGTTTCCCCCCCAGGGGCGCAGAGCTGAGGGGCAGAGGGGTGCTCACTGACCAGCCCCCCCTGCTGGGACAGCAGAGCAGGGACCACGAGGAGGGGACAGAGACGTCCTCACAGGAGCTGATGCGGAGGTGAGCGGAGCGTGCCAGACGCAGACCAGGGGGGAGAGGAGAAGAGATGCCGGGAAGGAGAGCGGGGGGAGAGAGTCTGGAAACAGAGACGCCGCATGTTTGGAGCAAACGGTCCACGGAGTGGCCCAAAGGGGTGTGCAGAGAGGAAGCGATGTCAGGAGGTGACGGGACAGGAAGGAGGCAGAGCACACCTGTGCCCTAACACTGTCTCCTGAGGAGAACTCAGGTGGGCGGTGCACTTCCCCATCATGCGTACACACACACTCACACACACACACACACACACACACACACTCTCACACACTCACTCACACTCACACACACACACTCACACACACGAATACCCTCATGTAAGAACCCCACCTCTCCTCCCTACCCCACCCCCAGTTACCTGTGGTCCCCGGCATCTCCCAGTGTGGGGCAACTTCCCGAAGCCACTTCCTGCAGTCCCCACGGGCCGTCCTCAAGAGAAACTGCTCCATGTCCCTGTCCTCCGCCCACTCCTCCAACATCCCCCAGTCTCGAGGATGATCCACCGTCCAGGTTCCGGTCACCAAGTCCAAATGCAGGGACATGCGCCCGTTGATGACAAGCTGCCAGGACCCGTGGCTGATCTCACCGGCCTCCACCTGAATCACCACCGTGGCCTGCAGGGAGAGGGGCTCTGCCCCAGGAAGGGCGCGGTCTCTGGCCCACCGGTACCCACAGCACCGGGCCCGCCTCCCTGTCCTGCTCTGCCCTCCGTGCCCTCCCTGGCTGCTGGGACGTGCAAGTTTGACTTAACACGAAGCTCCCTAAGCGGCAAGGGCCCCAGCTCTGCCCTGAGCCTCTCAGACTCACCGCTGCCTGGGAAATACTTTGCTTTAATGATAAGAAGCTTCTCTTTGAACTTTTCCGCCAGATCTGTCAGAATTTCTCTCAGTTGATCCTTGAGTGGCGCCTCCACCTTCTCTCCGCAAACACCAGCAGGCCTGACCTGGGTGCTCTGGCAGTCATAGGAAAAACAGAGCTCTCCATCCACGTGAACTTCAGCCTCACACCAGGGCTGCCCAGGTCTGGTCATGGGAGTGATGGTGATGTCAGCGCTGAGAGAGTGCGCAGCTGAGAAGGAAAAACCCAGGTGAGGGGTGGGCCTGAAAGAAGAGGACTCTGCAGAGGAGACTCTGAAAGAGTCTCTGAAAGAGGAGGTCTCTGAAAGAGTCTCTGAAAGAGGAGGTCTCTGAAAGAGGAGGTCTCTGCAAGGCTGAGGGATCGCAGCATTTAAAAAGCCCCTGGAAAAGTACCAGAGCTGGTAGCCTTGGGCTTCGGGGGTCAGGGGGGACAGGGGTAGGAGAGGGAGAGTCCAGATGCCTCAGGACTCATCTAAGTGTCTGTGATGAGGTCAGACAGTCCCAGGGCTCATGACAGAAGCGACTGGCACTGGCCCGAGCAGGCCCACAGGGAACAAACGGGCCACACAAGCAGGCGGCCCAGACCCGACCCCAGACGTGCTAAGCACCCAGCTCAGCTCCCACCTGCGGCTTCCTGCAGAGCCCCTCAAGGTCCAGGGCACAGGAATCCTCCACAGAAAGGAGGGACAGCGGCTGAGAACCCCGGAACCCAACCTGGCAGAGTCCCTCCAGCCAGAAGCCCCGGGCAGCCTGTGGAGGATTCTGGGAGGAAGGCCCCACACCTGAGGTCAGCAAACTAGGAGGAGGCCAGATCTGGGCCCTGGAGCTTTGCGGCTTGTCCTGGGGGCCTCTGCTCTACAGGGGAGGGGCAGCTGCTGCCCACACTGACCGGCCCCACAGCAGACATCACACCTTCCCACAGAAAAGGGTGTGGTCAGCCCCCCTCTGCACCCTCAGGTGATGCTGTCTCCCTGAGAATGA
Source organism: Scalopus aquaticus (assembly GCA_004024925.1). Lineage (NCBI taxonomy): Eukaryota > Metazoa > Chordata > Mammalia > Eulipotyphla > Talpidae > Scalopus > Scalopus aquaticus. The sequence goes on from PVIJ01018582.1 coordinate 18,956, forward strand.
ACATGTGTCACTGGGCCAAAGGGTGGAAGTGGGGTGTCCTTCCTCACCCTCACCCCCAGGGAGGTATCTGGGAAACTGCCTCCTGCCCTCCCAGTCCCCCTACCCTGGGCCCAGAGTGTTCCCTGGGAATATCCAGGGCCAGGGAGCAACTGTGGGCTCCTGGTGCAGGAGGTGACCAGGTGACCTCAAGACCAGGGAAGGAACTGGAGTCCCTGGGGCTGGAGGGAGGAGAGAAAGTGGCATAAAGTGGGTGGGGGAGGGAGAAAGGTGTGTGAGAGGAAGTGGCTGACGGTAGGGGGTCTCTAGATTATCTGGATGTTTGAGGGGCAGGGTCCCATCTTTGTGGGAACACCCCCAGTTCAGACCAGGTCCCAGTTGGGGCCTGGGGCGGGGGCATTTACTAAAGCATGGGCCTGAGGGATTCAGCTGAACTTCCCACCGACCTGCTCTCCTACTTCCCCCTCCTATTCTCCCTAGTCACTTTTTTATGCTGGGGCGGGGGACATTTCCAGAGACAGAAAAATGAGGGCATTTCCAGAAACAGAAAATACCACCCGCCTGCAGCGCCCCGCAGGTTGTGATGTCCTGGGAACAGAAACGGGGACCAGGACGTGGAAGGGCAGGGCCACCGCTGCCGCCTCGGGCAGGGTCCGGAGCCCAGCGGACTCTGCTCTCCGCCCCCACTCTAGGTCTTTAGCACCCGTCCCCGCCCCGACTCTACCCTCACCCAGGCCCTCCAGTGTGCCCGGACGCCCAGGAACTCACTGAGGTGCGGCGCCCCAAGGCTCGTCCATGCAGTCATCAAGACGACCAACAGCCACAGCAGGGGGCTCCGCAGCCCGAACACGTCCCCCGCGGTGCGCGCCATGGCGCTCTGGCCCGACTCGGGGCGACCGGAGGGACCAGACCAGCTGGTTCTCGCGTCGGGGATGAGTCACGTGCAGCTTGTTTGGAGCGCCCGCGCTGCGGCGGCGGTGGGTGGGGCGCTCGGGGGGCAGCCAATCAGCAACCTCGACTCTGCGCGTCCTCCGCGGGCGCAGACCACGCCCGGCCCCCAAGCCGGCGAGAAAGGGGGTGTTTCCTCCGGGAGCTGATGGGATCTTCGCGAGAAGAGGCCCGGAGAACCTGGGGAAGGGAAAGGCTGAGACTCTGACAGTGATTCTAAACAATGTGGGAACAGAAGGAAAAAGCCGATCCCAGGAGAACAGTGTTTTCCCGAAGTGGGGCTGGGCTGGCACCACCTACAGTCAGATCCGCTACGGGGTAATTAGGGAACAGAAAAAGAACCAACAGGAAACTTCCCGACCCCCGATCAGCTGGGCCACAGGCATTCTGACCCGGCACCGCCCTGGGGAGACGGGCGTCCCCCCTGGCCCCTCCTGCTGTCGGGGATCTTTTTCCTCTTGCTTCAGGAAACCCCCACTCGGCTCTCAGGTTTGGTGCGCGGCTGCTCCTCAGCCGGCTCACACGCCCGGCCCCACATCCCCTCTCCTAGCAGCTGGGTGTGCTCTATGACCGCTGAGGGGACAGGACGGAAAAGTCCCCAAGAGGAGAAACAGCCATTGCAGCCCAGTGGAGATGCTGCCTCAGTGGCGCCTCACGGCGTGAGCAAGTACCGGTCACCACCGCTCTGCTGAGCCGTCCTGGCAGATCCTGGGGTCCTCTGGCCGCCCCCTCGGGCAGTGCTGGCAGAGCCCCCAAGCCCCTTCCTCTAGAGCCCATGGGCACATGCCCACTGGCCAGCTGCTGCCAGCACACCCGCCCCAAATCGCCATGGAGGGCTGTCGGGTAAAAGAAAGGCATCAAGATTTTCCACCCTACAGCCATTAGATCTATTGATGGGCACATACCTGCGATCTGGCACGGCTGCCTGGCGGTGGCTGCGCATGCGTGAGTGGGCACACCTGGGCCTGGAGGCTGAGGATATCAAGGGTGGCGTCACAGAAGTGAGAGGAGCTCAACAGAAGCCGCAAAGGAAGTAGCAGTGGCAGAAGAAGCAGCAGAGGCAACAGAGAGCCCAGAGAAAGTGAAGATTTGCGAGGCTGGGAGACCTGCCAGCCTCCTGCCCCCCACCCCCACCCTACCTGCCCTGCACCTGGTTGCCTCCCTGCAGAAAGATCATTAAAAGCCTGCCACAGCCACTGAGGCTCCAGGACTCCTTGACCCGTCTGCCTGAATCACAGGGAACCTGCCCTGGTGCCAAGCTGGCACTGCACTAGTCCCCTGCTTCAGCAGTAAAGGGAGGGTTCCAAGATTCTTTCCAGCTGCCTGAATAAGCAATGAACCTACGCAGCCTGGGATGGCTGCACGGCAACCTCTCAGAAATCCCCCCTTCCCTGCAGGCTTCCAGGGACCATCTTCGTAGCAAATCAGCATCCTCTTTCAGGACCTCACTTTATCCCAGACCCTTAATTGTACATTTTTCCTTCTCTATTTTGGGTCCACCTGTAACCCACCCCAACAAGACCCAGCGCCTTCCACCAGAGCAGCCCCACACACTGTCCATCTGCCCACAGGACACTGGGCGAGATTCTCACAACCCTCCTGCATCTAGAACTTTCCTCCGTACCTGCCTGGTCGCCCCTGGAGAGGTTCTAAGCAATCCATGTAGGGTATGACCCAAGGACACGGGGCACAACCAGGGCTGTGTGGTTTCTTGTCAGGCAGAGCCTACTGTTCTCCTCTAGGAGGGAGGGCACCAGAGGGAGGGACTGGGCAGGGGAGGCTTTGCTGTCTCAGCCCAGCCCTCTGAGATTCTTTCCTGTCCCCACAGCCTATGGGTCTTTTCTCCAGTCCAACCCAACCTGTGTTTTTCCCTCACAGGTGGATGTGTTTTTCCCTCACAGGTGCCTATGACTATGGCAGCAAGGAGGTTAGTCTGAGTTTCCTGGGGGAGTGGGTACAGACCATAAGGTCTAAAAGAACTAACCAAACACTTAATGTTTGGAAGTGTTTGACAAGCAACTGCCTGACAAGAAACCAGAGAAATTCCAAGTTCACGGTAGTTCTCTGGACCTGTGTCTACTGCACACTGTGTCTGGGCAGAGTTGGGGGAGGTGAAGACATGGGAGGGGGACAAGATTCTGGAAACTTCTCTCTGGTGGCTCACCCCCACACCTAGCTTGGCAGCTTGGTCATCTGCAGTACCAGCGCACCTCTCTGTGCAAGCAGCTTGACAAGAGAGAAGTGATTCCTAGGAAACAGTGAGGCCAGGGAGGAGGGAGGGACGGGAGGCAAGAGCGCTCAGAGAAAATCTGCTGAAACCCCCAGTCGCTGCACCTGCCCCTAGATTCGTGGCGCCAGAGCTTCTGGGAACCTGGGTCTGATCATCACAGGGGGCATTCCTGCTGGGACAGGACCCCGCAGCTCCTGCAGCCCACCCCAAAAGCACTCACTTCCCCACCTCACTTTGGCAGCACAGTGACAGAGGAGCCCCCCAGGGCCTCTCCTGGCCAGACCCTCCCTGCCCCAGCCGCTGAGAGTCAACTCCCCTCCACCCCAGCTCCACAGCTCCCCGCCCCTCTCACCTCCTCAGCCCCCAGGGCTGTGGGTGACTTTAACACTCCTCACAGAGCACCTCCCCCTGCCTGACGTCACAGGCCAGGGAATGCCCCTCCATGGCCCCAGGACAGAGAGAAGGAGGGGCAGGCAGTTTCCTAAGGGAGCCCTGGGTGTGAGGAGAGGCCCCTCCCATTACACATTTCCCTCAGCCATGATTTTACCTACTGAGGAGACAGTGCCATTGAATTAGGAGCTGGGAATCTTTTGCTTCAGGGCAGAGAGTATTTCTGCCTTCAGTGCCATTTGGATCTGTCTCTATGGCTGATCCCTCCACCTTGCCCTGCAGCAGCAAAGACAACATGCAAACCAGTGGGGGCAGGCCTGGCCCTGTCCTAGTCTCCTGACTCCAGATTTAGGGTGTATAAGGATTCCCCCATCCTCTAGGGAATCCCCTTCAAGCACCGCCGCAGTGGGGTGTTGAGTCAGAAACCTGCCCTGTCCTGCCCATGGCCTCTGGGTGGGGTGAGCATGACAGGATTGGGCCAATGTCCTGGGCCTCTCCCTCCTCTCTGTGGAGGATTCTGTGATCCAGGGACTGAGGGACACTGCAGGAAGCCACGGGTCAGAGCTGAGGGGGGAGGGGGTGCAGCTTTGTCTTTGTTTGAATTATTCAGTCTCCTTTGAGCTGCGCATCTGGTTGGCTCCATGCTCCTGTGTTCCACTAGCCGCCCATAGCGCTCAGACCTCCTGGGCCTCAGACCACTCCAGTCCTTTCAGTCACTCACCTACTGTGCTCCCCACACAGAGCGCCTGTGTCTGCATCTATTGTTTCCACATTTCCCAACCCATTGCTACTGTGAGCCCCTTTCGGGAATGCCATCTCCTCTCACTGTTCGACCTTCAGGAATAGCTGTCACTGAGCTTCTGGAGAATTCTGACGCCCTGCTCATCCACATTGCCTTGTAGTCTTAAAAACCTAGACAGTGGATCATCCTGAAGACACACTGATGAAAGAGAAGTAGGAGAGGGACTGGGAGGTGACTGATTTCTTTAAGTTCTCCGGGGGGGTGAAGGCAAACGCTGGCTTGAGAAGTTTGGGGGCCACCATTTGGGGAGAAATGGTAGAGTCAAATGCTGCAATGGAGAAGGAAGGATATGGTAGCTCCATGGAGACATGAACTCCCTGCTCCTGTGTGTGTGTGTGTGTGTGTGTGTGTACGCGTGCGCGCGTGTGCATGTGTATAGGAGAACACATGTTAAAATTTACATCTCCAGAGTATAATAAATTTCAGAAATTTTTTATAACAAAATAATTTTGGGGAAACATACTTCTATTTCATGGAGTAGATAAAAACGGGGATTCTGCTATTCTTCCATGGAAACAGAGAACGTAATGATCCTCCTTACATCAACTATCAAGAAGTCCCCCTCAGCCAAGGCTCATATCTCAACCTGATACAAAAAAAAAGTCTGGATCTTAAATAATGTGAAATTTTCTGCTTTACCAAACACTCCATCCCAGCAGTGGGTTTTCCTGTCACTCTCTACCCTTTCCTAACCTGCTCACCGTGAAGTATATCCTGGCTGTAGAAAAATCTGGTTTTTTTATTTATTTATTTATTTTTGCATACAAGCTGGGGTTCAGGCCAGAGGTATGGGGCAGTGAGGGGATTCACCAGAGACAGAGTGGGGAGAAGAACAGGCAGATTGACCTAAATACACTGCTGAGGGGAGCAGTGGGCAAGGCTGGAGAGGTCTGCCCAGCCATGTGGGAATTTCCCCTTGTGGAAATCGCCCCTGCCAGACAGAACTCTCCCTGCAACAGCTGACAACTCCACAGCTCTCTGCTTAACCCTTGCACCACCCGGGAGGCCCAAAGAATCTGTTTTTAAATGTTGTTTTAGGTAGACTCTGGACCAACTTGGTGACACAGAATGTTCCTGCATTTCCTCCTCCCATGGCACCAAGTGTATAGCTAACTCCCTCTGACAAAGTCAGGAATGCCTCCTCATCAAGTTACTTTTTGAAATACCCACATCCGAACTGGTGAACACACTTCATAAACCACATCCCTGCACAGGGCCACGCAAGCAAACGGAATCCTCCTCTCCCAGCTCTGCCTGAGACGTGAAGGGTTTGGAGCCCGCATCCAATGTCCCCACCCCAGGGAAGGCCTCAAATCCTAGGACTGAGAACCAGGTGGTTTGCATTCAGGAGTCTGGCAGGATTATAGCAAACCAAGAAGCAGTTGTTAGCAGGTGTGTGAGCACTCGCTGGGCCCATCTTTACAGGGCTCAGCTTTGGAGAAGGAGAAAAACCCCGCCCTCCACACATCTCCAAAGAAATATAAGGCCAACCAGTATATGAAAATGTGTTTAACGTCACTATCTCTCAGGGAAACCAAACCACAATGAAATTCTTACTCACTCCAGTAAGTAAGTAAATTCTTACTCACTCACATTAAAAAAAAAAAGTGCAAACCACAAATGCGAGCAAGAATGTGGCGATAAAAGACCCTCTTACACAGCTGGTGGGAATGTAAACTGGCCCAGACACTGTGGAAAGCTGAGTAGAGGTTCCTCAGCACAGTAAAAATTGATCTGCCATATGATACAGTGATTCCACTCCTAGGTCTCTACCCATAGGACACAGAAACACTCCTTTTAAAGACAACCTGCATTCCTATGTTTATTGCAGCACTTTTTACAATAACCAAAGTGCCAAAGTGTGGAAACAACCCAAGTGCCCCAAAATAAATGAAAGAATCAAAAAGTGGTGGTACATTTATACAATGGAATATTACTCAACAATCAAAAAAAGACAAACTCATGCCACTTGTGGCAATGTGGATGGAGCTGGCAGGAGGGATTATGCTAGCTGACGTTAGTCAGAAAGAAAAAGATAAATACTAGATGGCCTCATTTATATGTGGAATACAGAGAAACCATATGAAAGACCAAGAGAAGCCAAAACTAGCAAGCTCACCCTAGAACAGAGGCATACAGCAAAGGAGGGGGCGGGAGGGGGGTATAACAGGGGAGGGATGAACACAAGGGAATAGTGATGGTTCACAGGTGACATGCTGAGGGGAGAACTATGGGACTACAAAGATGTAAGGAAAAAATTTAATTAAAAAAAATCAAAACCCAGTCCTTCCTAGAAGGAGACTGTGTAGGGCCCCTGGCTGCGTGTGAAAATTAAACTGACAAAGACAGATGAATAGGAGAAAAGCAAACAATTTTGTCTTTAAATCTACATGGGAAACTTCACAGTTCAACACCCAGCTGGGGAGAATCCCACGTGGTGCGGCAGACCTCTCCTGCCTCGCCCGCTGCTCCCCTCAGCAGTGTTTCTGATCTGCCTGTTCTGCTCCCCACTCTGTCTCTGGTGAACCCTCTCGCCACCCCATGCTTCTGGCCTGTACCCCAGCTTGTATGTATAAATAAATAAATCTTTAAAAAAAATTACAACTAAGTAGTTATATAGTGTGTGTTGTGCAGAATAAACCTCCTGCCGCGACCCTGGG
>PVIJ01018583.1:0-25913 GCA_004024925.1 Scalopus aquaticus
GGGACAGCGGGAGCACGCTCTGAGGGACAGCGGGAGCACGCTCAGAGGGACAGCGGGAGCACGCTCAGAGGGACAGCGGGAGCACTCTCTGAGGGACACAGGGAGCATGCTCCAAGGGACACAGGGAGCACAATCCAAGGAACAGAGGAGCACGCTCCAAGAGACAGAGGGAGCACGCTCAGAGGGATGCAGGGAGCACACTCAGAAGGACAGAAGGAGCACGCTCTGAGGGACAGCGGGACACAGGGAGCACGTGCCAAGATTGACAATGTCCGTACTGGAGGCAGGTGGTGCCAGGTTTGAATACTTGCTCGGACACTTCTAAGTTGTGTGAAATGAGCACGTCATTTCTCTTTCCTACGGCCCCATTTTCTCGGATGTAAATGGGAACATGAAGCAGTAGTTATCCCTGGGGCATGTCGTGAGGACGACGTGCCTGGCACGTGGCACGTGCTCATGCCAGCTGGCACTGGGCTGCTGCTGGTGTCTGCAGACCCTGTTGTTGATGCCCCCACCCCACTTCGTCCTCTCCTCCCTCAAGGCTGGAGAAATTCCAAGAGTTAGTGCTGGCTTAAGAAGTTTGCCCCACAAATGTCCTTCTTGTGTCCTAGCCAGTGGGGAGAAGAGACTGTTTCAAGAGGCTTTTCCCATTTATTAAGAAAGTTCTGGATCGAAAAGTCCCCCAACCTTCCCAGCAACTGGCATCCCCATCCTCTGGAGACCTGCCTCCCAGGAACCCTGCCTCCGATCATCCCAGCATCTCCTCCCCTGCACAAATAAGCCCTTTGCTCCTCACCCAGAACGGACCACAGAGGAGGGAGAAAGGGCCTCAAGGACTCAGGAAGTGGCCTTAACGGCACTGAGCAAGGCTGCTTCCCTGTGAGTTGTCCTGAAATGAGAGGGACCCAGGGTAGCACTTTGAAGAACTGGGGTTAGATATGACATCTCCGTCCTCCCCTCCCCAACAGAGCTCGCCTGCAAACAGGTTGTTCTGTCACCTGGGTATCCCTACAAACCAAGGAGATTGTGTTCACCCTGATATTCCATAATTTATGTGAAGAAAACTACAGGCTCACCTCTTTTTCCAGATGCTACTAATTTTTCAAACTGCACCCACCCCTCTCTGGGAGACTCTCACTAGCCACAACCCAGCCACACTCTGAATCAACAATCCCTATATTTGCATATTATCTCCTAGAGGGACACTGGGGGACACTCTGGGCATCTGTTCTGAGCTTTGAAGATGGCTATACTAAAGAAAGTAAGAATATTTAAGCAACTGTTGGTTATTAAGGGCTGCTTTGGTGTTCCAAGATTAGAGCGTGGTGGTAGGCTACCGCCAAGATGGCCACTTCTAAGAGGGCGGCCCTGACGTTCCTGCTTCACAGTCTTCAAGCTCTAGTGTAGTTCCCAGCTCTTGAGAATAGTCTGGATAGTCTGGACATAGTGACTCACTTGTAACAAATACAGAACATGTAGAATATGGCAAAAAAGATAGGATGTCATTTCCAAGATTAAAGTTGGAAAAAGACTACAATTTCTGTTCTCTCTCTCTCTCTCTCTCTCTCTCTCTCTCTCTCTCTCTCTCTCTCTCTCTCTCCCCCCACCCCCACCCCACCCCACCCCTTGCTTTGGAAGAAGCAAGTTTCCATATTTTGAATAGCTCGATGGAAAAGCACGTGTGTCAAGGAACTGATATCTTCAGTCAACAGCCGGAGAGAACCTGAAACCAGCCAACAGCCACATGATAAACTTGGAAGTGGAGCCTCCCCCAGTTAACCCTTGAAATGACCTTTGGCCTGGCTGACACCTTGAGTATAGCCTACAAGTGTCCCTGAGGCAGATGCCCAGCAAGCCGCTCTCATATTACTGACCCACAGAAACTGTGAGGTAACCAGTATTTATTGTTGTAAGTCATCAAGTTTTCAGGAATCTATTAGAGAGGGCTGGATAACCAATGCATGGTTGAGTTTGGATCAGAATCAGCCTGCCTAGGTTCAAATCCCGGCTCTGCCTTTTCTAGCTGTGTAAATGTAGACAAGTCACTCAATGTCTTAATGATTCCATTTCCTTGTCTGTAAAGAGACAATAATAATACAAAATTTATTTTTTTAAAGATTTATTTATTTTTTTGAATGCTGAATAGTATTCCATTGTGTATATGTACAGCAACATGGATGGAGCTAGAAGGGTTCATGCTTGGTGAAATAAGCCAGAAAGAAAGAGAAAATATCAAATGGTTACACTTATTACAGGAATTTAGGGAAATAAGAGAGAGATATTCAGTGAGGGAGGGGGAGGATAAGGGTTCAAAATGGGGGAAAGGGGAGCACAAAGGACTGTGGTGATGGTTCACTGGTAAATCGGTGGTGAGTAACCTACAGGGAATAATACACTATAATGTAAAAGATACAAATAATAATAAATATATATATTTAAAAAAGATTTATTTGTTTATGCATACAAGAGTTGAGGTGTAGGCCAGAGGTGTGGGGGTGGTGAGAGGATTCACCAGAGACAGAGTGGGGAGCAGAACAGGCGGATTTACTGAAATACACTGCTGAGGGGAGCAGCAGGCGAGGCAGGAGAGGTCTGCTGCGCCATGTGGGAATCTCCCCAGCCAGGCATCAAACTCGTACCATAGCTGCCAACAGATTCACAGCGCTGTGCTCAACCTGTTGTGCCACCAGGGAGGCCCATAAATAAATCTTTAAAAAAAAAAAGAAAAGAAAGAAAAAATGAGGGGCCTCCCTGGTGGTGCAGCGGTTAAGCACTGGGCTGTGGAGCTGTCGTGTCATCAGCACACCATGCGAGTTCGACACCCAGCCAGGGAGAATCCCACATGGTGCGGCAGACCTCTCCTGCCTCACCCGCTGCTCCCTTCAGCAGTGTATTTCTGATCTGCCTGTTCTGCTCCCCACTCTGTCTCTGGTGAACCCTCTCGCCGCCCCACACCTCTAGCCTGTACCCCAGCTTGTATGCATAAATAAATAAATCTTTAAAAAAAAAAAGAAAGAAAAAATGAGGTCACTTGGCCAAAGTAATATAGCCAGTGAGTGGCAGTGCCAGGATTTAATCCCAGGAAGTCTGACTTGCAAATCTAACCACCATGCTCTACAGCCCCTAGGCCAAGCAGGAATTCTCCTCCTTCAGGAAGCCTTCCTGGTCTGCTCTGGAGATGCTTCCCACAGAGATCCGCCTTCTGGCCACATGTCACCACATGTCGTCTGGCCCCTCTTGAGTTACATGTTCCTGTTACACTTTTCCAAGGCAGTGAATTCCCTAGCTGAACCCCAGCACATAGTAGGTGCTCAGGAAGTATATGATGGTTTGATTTGTAAGGCACTGAATGCTCCTCAAAATTCTTTGCTGCCTGCTTCCCCACTTTGGTGGTCACTAAAGCTCAAAGGGGACACAGGACAAGGACAGGAAGGCCTTACTGAGCTGGTGAGGAAAATCAGGCAGGATCACAAAGCAAGGGCATGGCCTAGCTAGGCCTGACGCTGGCTATGCCAGATCCCAGGTCACTGCCAAGGATGTAAATAGATGACCCCAGAAAGGAAGGACAAATGACCCGCACATGGTCTGGGGACACTATGCAAGCCACGGTTTCTCAGTCTTGGCACTTTGGGGGCCTATCTTTTGTTTGGGGGGCTGTCTTGGGCATTGCAGGATGTTTAGTAGCATTCCTGGGCTCTGCCCACTAGATTACAATAGCATCACATCTGCCCATTTTGGAGACAACCGAAAACATCTCCATCCATTGTCAAATGTTGCCTGGGGTCAAAATTGTCACTGATTACGAACCACTGGTGCAGCTCTTACTAGTGATCAAAGAAGGGCAAATTACAACTTTGAGGTGACATTTACACTCCTGCACTATTTTTTAAACCACAGTAGTCAATGCTTGCAGTGTTGCTGGTAAATGGTGCAAGTGGCGGATCAATTGATACAAGTTTATGACAACCCACCTGTAGCAGCAATCCTGGAAATGTTTGTGTCATTCAATGCAGTAAGCCCATGGACCAGTCGGGATCTTATAAATAGAGTTCGCCCCTCCATGATTGGAGTACATAGAATTTAATGAAAGGACTGTTTATGGAGATGTTTGCTTAAGAGAACCAAGAAAGGATGAAGGACCCGGAGACCAGCAACGATGGGGAGCTGTCCCCTCCCCTGGTGCTGAAGTGAGGAATGGTGCTCTAAAGAGCAGCAAGGGCTTGAGGGACATTGGGGGCTGTAGTTTGGAGGGACAAATACAGTCAAAGATACAGTCTCAAATAAGAGAGGGAGCTTGGAATAAATACCCCAGCTTTTCTTTTCTCCCAACTGCAGTCTCCTCCTGGAGCCTACCACTGGCCAAGTCCAATGTACACCAGAAAGTGAGGGAGTCAGGGTAGTAAATTCAACAGAGTTCAACCTCTGGGACACAGAGGGAGGTAGAAAATAAATGGGTCAGCAGGAAATAACCAGCACCTTTCTCAATACATTTAATCTTACCTTGCAAATTTATCCTAAGAAAAACAATTCCTTCGAAACCAAAAGGTAAGTGCACAAAGATTTTATACAGTTCTATCCATAATTCCCCAAATCTACATTAGAAACAGAGCTCCTAATCCAGTGTTCTCTGCCACACCATACCTTCTGGGACATCCCTCTCCAGAAAGAAGCTTATGGCTTGTCCCACTGACCCCCAGGATTTCTGAGACCTGGGAGGAGAATGGAGATTAATTTTGGTTCCAAAGCTTTGTCTCTGGGTTATTTTACCAAGACTGTGGCATGGAGACCACATGCACTTTCAGAGGGCTGGGAAACTTGATTTCCAGTGAATAATCTCCTGCTGAATGGTGGCCAGCACCAGAAAAGGTAGAGAGGGAACAAAAGTTGGGGTCCCTGGTCCCCTCATTTCTCTCCAGGACACCCACTGAGCAGAGACAAATCAGATATCGTTCCAGCTCCACAGTGCCCAGAATGCCTTAGCTCTGGGATACAGGGTGTGTCCACAACAGAGAGGTGCCCCTCTGTCTCCTTGTCCCCCTCACCTAGGCCTGGTATTTGTTCCTCTGCTCTTCCCTCAGGTGTCTCCTCTATCCCTTTGGCTCCCCTCCTCTCTCCCACACCTTTGTAATGTGTCCTATTTCAAATAAACCCTCTTGGATTATTCCAATTTGATGATGTCATCTGTTTTCTCTTGGGACCTGGTTGGGACACATACATACTCTTCAGTTTTCTACAGACCCCACTGTTCCCTATTGCCCTAAGGAAACCTGACCAGCCATCTTTATGTATGACACCTGCCTGACCACTGTGTTCATTTCAGTTTGAGACTCTCCGGCTATAAATATAGCACTGAATCTTAAAGCCAGAAGGGATTCCTGCCTGGATGTGAAGTCTCAGAAGAGACTTCTGGATGAGGAGAGACTGGAAAATAGGTGGGATTTGCAAAGGGGAAGAAGAAAGTGTCAGTCATTCCAGTTAAGGAAATAGACCTCTCCTCCCCAGGGCCACTGCCCTCACCGCCCCAATCAACTTGGCCCGAGATCAGTGGGAGCTGGGAGTGTCCTTCATTCCCTCCTTCTCCATTTGCAGGGTCCCTTCTGGGATTTGGAATGAATCAGGGCTGGTCCGGGAGGCAGATCTGCTGGGGGCCCCCTACTCCCCACACACCCAACACAATCCTGTCCCTTCCCCCACCACCTCTATTTAGCATTTGCAAGGGGTGCGGGAGAGGCAGGGCTGATTGAGAAAACAAATAAACAAAGGGGCTGGCAGCTCTCCAAAGCCTCCTGGCCTCTCTGCTTCTCACCCCACCCTCTGCCCCCCTCCCTGACACCCTCTCAGGGGCTCCCCGCCCCACAGCATCCTTCTGTCCTCTTTCTCCCCCTCAACCCCATTCCCTCTCCCACTCCTCTTTCTCTTTTGCTCACGCCTTCCTCCTGCACCACACCTACTCTCCTCCTAGCTCCGCTTTCTCACCTCCTGCTTCAGAAGCCCCTCTCTCCTGGCCTCTCCTCCCCGCCCTCCCTTCTCTCTCCTCTTTTCTGCCCTGTTCTTCTGCGCAGTCCTCCCCAAGCCTGCTGCCAGCCTGCCTCTCAGCCCCCACCCCATCCTTCTTCCCCTCTTCCTCCCCCAACCTGGCCTGGCCTCCCTTGCTTGGTGACAGGGAGCGCCTGGAGAAAGATGGATGGAAATGACACGCGGGCGCTGGCGTGACTGCCACCCGGTGATGCATTGGGGAGCCGCCGCCGTTTTCTGTGGGCGCCATACAGATGAGCTGTGACCCCTCGCCACGCGGGGTCAAGGACACTGAAGGGCAGAGGATTGGGGGCCCCAGGAGGGAGGCCTGGGCCAGCTCTGGCTGGGCTCAGGCCTCCCTGGGCCCCTCCTTCCCCGGCCTCAGCAGTGGGCAAAGGGGACAGTCAGCCCCACTGAAGCCCCACTATGCCCCCAAAAGGAAGACAACCATCCAGACAGGATGCCAGGGGTGCACAGTTTCAGACAAGTCAACGAGTGGACACAGGCCACAAAACTGTGCCTCGGTTTCCTCCTTTGTCAAATGGGAATAATAGCTACCCCCTCCCCATTGATTGGCTTGTTGGGAGGATTAAGTGAGTTAATCCACGAACAGAACTCGGCCCCATACACCAGGCACAGAATGAGGACTGGGCGAGAGGGCGCTAGAAGCACTATGAGCGGGCCACCTTTACTCAGAGGGGTCCATCAAAAAGGGTAGCGGGTGTCCCTGGAGGCTTCCCAGTCCGGGAGAAGCACCCGGGATAGAGGACTAAGGAGATGCTAACATGGCCCCTAAGCATTAGCATCACCGTCCCCTCGAAGGTCCTCTATGTGGGCACGCTCATTCCCATTACCTAGAGAACACGGAGGTCGGTACCCAAACCTGGGCCTGAACCCCTAACCGTTCCTGGAATAAGTGGCCTTCAGCCTCTAACAGTAGATCCAACCATTAAGTAGGTTCCTACAGGATCTCTGCGTGCAGACTGACGCCGGGTCCGAACCCTCAGAAAGTGCGGGGTGTGAGTGTTTTTCTCTGCCTGCCACCCGCAGTCCCAGCGAACAGGAGTATGCGGCAGCGTGGGGGGAAGGGTCTGGGTGTCAGAGGCCTGGCGTGCTCTGGCTGCAGACCTCTTGGGCCCTGAACTCTGGGAGACTCGGTTTCCTCGCGTGCGAAACGGGCATGGGAATAGCACCAATCTCATGGGGTGTGTGAGAATTTAACCCACCCATTAATTGCACCGATATTTACTGAGCGGGTGTGCGGGCCAGGCACTGTGCTGGGCACTGGGGAGGGGCGCGAACAGCATGTCAGAGATCCCTGCCCTTCCAGAGCTTACTAGCTAACAGGAGACAGACGGTGAGTGGAGCATTTGTTGTTGTTACTGTGAGAGGTGGGGCTGGTGTGTGAGCACACACACACACACTCACACACACTCACACACACACGCTCACACACACACACTCACACACACACACTCACACATGCGTGTACCGCTAACGCTGGCCCCAACTGCCCTGAGCCACCCCAGAGAGTCAGTTAAGTTCCCAAACACCCCAAGGAGGAGGTCCACACCCCATCATGACCCCTTCACTCTCCTCCTGCACTCACACCTCCTTATTAAGCACCTACAGTGTGCAGGTACCTGATGCTGAAGACAGGAAGCCTCCTGCCAGGAGCTGGGAGCACACAGGCTGGCTCCACTGAGCTGCCTCCCCTTGCAAGAAACAAATCTCCTTCCTCTTCTCTCCTCTCCCCCCTCAAGACCTAAAGCGGGCCTCTTCCAAAAATCCCTCTGACACCAGTTTCTCCAAACCCTGGTGCCTTCTGGGAGCCAAGAGGGTGGCGCTCACTCTCCAGGACCCATGGATGGGCTCCCGTTCGCTTGCATTGGTGTCCGTTCCTGGTCCAGATTGCAGGGGGAAGTGGCCAACTGTTTCCTTGGCCCGACCCGCCATCCTTCCCTCTGCCCACATCCTTTGTCATTTGGCTTTGCAGTTTCTCCTGCCAAGAAGGAGCAGTCATGTGACTCGCAGCTAGCAGACACAGCAGAGTGAGCAGGCTCCAGTCACCAGCCTCACGAGGCCACGCAGGCACGTGGCGTCCACCTGCTCTCTCGCCCTGGTCGTCACCGCCTGTCCACTGCTCCCAGGAAGAAAGAGAGAGAGACGTGGGCATGGCTGCCCCACGCAGGGGCCCCAGCCCATCCCCACCTAGTGGTGACTCTTTACACCCCCCAGCCCTGGGCCACAGATCAAGCCACGCACCAGCCCAGCCAGAGAAGTGAGAGGCGCTAGTAATCGGTGAAGCCACTGCGCATTGGGCAGCTTGTTGTGTGGCATTAGCTGACTGGTACAGTCACCCTGGAGAGGGCACAGGCTTGGAGGCATCAGATGCCAGCAGGAACCCGACACAGGCTCTCTGTGAACTGAGGCAACTGCCTGACACCCCGGCCTCCTGTCATCATTCATTAAGTGGGGGTGACCATACCTGCCCCATAGGGGTGTCCTGGGGACGCACAGTTTACATGGATCCTCTCCATCTACTGGCTGTGAGTCGGCACCCCTCTGCCTGGATAGCAGCTCTTGTTGTCACCCTCAGGGTGTTAGTGAGGGTGAGGGTGGGGGTTGCATTTCTCTAGGGATGACAAGGGCCTTCATTGCTCCCTGGTCAGTTCTGGGAAGTTGGCCCCATTTTAGGATCTGGGTCAGATCAAGCTAGAAATCTGGGTTCAAATCCCAGCTTCATCACTTCAAAACTGGCCTCTTGGAAAAATCTTGCTGTGTGTCCCAGGCAAGGACTTCACTTCTAAACGCCTCAAATTCTCCACCTGTGAGATGGGAGAGTGACCCACGGGGGCCTGTGGCTGGACCCTCTGGCTGCCTGGCATGGTCTGCCCCAGTGCCCGGCTAGCAGGAGGATCCTCTTCCCTGCTGCCCCCGAGCAGCGCGGTCTGCAGACAAAAGGCCTTTAGCTCCCATTTTTTAAAAAACCATTTATTTATTTATGCATACAAGCTGGGGTACAGGCCAGAGGCGTGGGGCAGCAAGAGGGTTCACCAGAGACGGAGTGGGGAGCAGAACAGGAGGATCCACTGAAATTCACTGCTGAGGGGAGCAGCGGGGAGACAGGAGAGGTCTGCTGCGCCATGTGGGACTCTCCCCAGCCGGGCAACGAACGCTTAACCCGTTGCGCCACCAGGGAAGCCCCTTTAGCTCCCATTTCTGGAAGCCGGTTCTCCCCTCCCTGGGCTCACCCACAGCCCCTCCTTGAGCATCGACAGGCATCCGTGAGCAAACAGCACTAACACTTCTAAGCCTCGGTTTACTGTCTACAAAATGGCGAGTCGAAAAGAAATTTTGTAAGGTGTGAGGGTTTGATTGAATATGTTTAACACAAAAATGCATGTGCAACAAAGACTAGGGGGCAAGACAGAGAGGAAGGGAGGAAGGAAGAAAAGGAGAAGGGATGTGGTGAGAAGGGAGGGCAGGTCAGGGGGAGAAAGAATTCTGATGTGTTTTGACACGGAGTTTCAGCTGCCTGCAGTCATGGTGCCTTCTTGGAACGCTGCAATAGTGTGACATTTAATCCCACCTTGCAAACCAGGAATAGTCCCCAAAACCAAAAATCAGAGGCTATCCCATTCCCATAATCGCCAGCCCCTGCCACAGGCACCCAGGGAATCAAGCCACAAGCCCCAACGCAGCCTGCTAGAGGAAGCCAAGCCCCCCACATCGGCTGCTCACCACCGCCATTTGTTCTGTGGTTGGCAGAGCCAGCAGGAGCCACGGTCAAGGTCTGAAAAGAGAAACTTGGGGGAGAAAAGTCAAAAATGAGGAAACTGGGCCTCCCTGGTGGCGCAGCGGTTGAGCGCTGCACTCTGGAGCTGTCGGCAGCGGCGACACAAGTTCGATGCCTGGCTGGGGAGATTCCCACGTGGCGCAGCAGACCTCTCCTGCCTCTCCCGCTGCTCCCCTCAGCAGTGTATTTCCGTCAATCTGCCTGTGCTGCTCCCCACTCTGTCTCTGGTGAAACTTCTTGCCGTCCCACACCTCTGGCCTGTACCCCAGCTTGTATGTATAAATAAATGAATCTTAAAAAAAAAATGAGGTAACTACCCCCAGCCAGAGGTTGTCCTTATAGCGGCTAAAGACACCGTTTAAGCTACAGGACACAGCGGTGGCAGAGTGGAGGGCTCGAGGAAGACTGACTCTAGAACGGGATTCCCAAACTTGAACCTGCATTTGAACCCCCTGGGGGGGTTGTAGAAACACAGAATCTGCACCTACCCCGGAAGTTCTGACTCCAAGGTCTTGGGTGGAAGTGAGGAATTCACATGTGGAAGCTCCACAGTTTCTGTGGCCTAGAAATTAGAGAGAATCTCAGACTTGGGGTGCCTCAAGAAGTGGCTTCAGATGGTAACTGAGGCTGCGTTTTCATCAAAGGCTGGACTTGAACTGGAAGATGAGCTTTCAAGATGGCTCATTCTCACAGCTGGTGAGGTGGTGCTGGCTATGCGTGAGGGACCTCTCCATAGGCTGCTTGTGTAGCCTCACAACACAGCAGCTAGCTTCCTCCCAGGAGAGCAACCTCGGAAACCAGTGCCTCTCTTTTTTTACTTTTTTTTAAAGATTTTATTTATTTATGCATACAAGAGCTGGGGTGTAGGCCAGAGGTGCAGGGGAGTGGTGAGAGGGTTCACCAGAGACAGAGCGGGTAGCAGAACAGGCAGATCAGAAATACACTGCTGAGGGGAGCAGCAGGCAAGGCAGGAGAGGTCTGCCGCACCATGTGGGATTCTCCCCGGCTGGCCGTTGTACTCGCATCGCACGCTGCCGACAGCTCCACAGCGCAGCGCTCAACCACTGCGCCACCAGGGAGGCCCCACCTTTCTTTTTTTTAAAAAAAAAACTTATTTCTTTATTTATGCATACAAGATCTGGGGTGTAGGCCAGAAGTGCAGGGGGTGAGAGATTTCACCAGAGACAGAGCAGGGAGCAGAACAGGCAGATCTATTGAAGTACACTGCTGAGGGGAGCAGCAGGTGAGGCAGGAGAGGTCTGCTGCGCCATGTGGGAAGCTCCCTGTCCAGGGATCGAACTCGTGCTGCATTGGCTGGGAGTAGCTTAACAGTGCTGAGACTTACTGCCTTGTGCCACCATTGCCCCAACCATTGCCTTTCTTGAGCTGGCTTTGGGAGCCACACTCCATGACTTCTGCATTCTCCTGATCGCACAGGGCAGCCCTGATTCAGGGTGGGGTGGACCAAGGGCATGGAGAGCAGAAGGTAGGGGTCATTGGGAGCCACCAGGAACCTCAAGCAAGTCATAGCTCTTCTCTGTACCTCTGTTCCCTCATGTGAAAACAGGGAAATAATTTCTACTTGGATGGCCTCATAGGAACACATATTCCCACTTTCCCCCATCCCCCAGCCACCCTGGTTTTCTTTCTTCCTCAAGAATGCACTATTAGCCTCCTAAGGCTGCCTTCACAAAGTGCTGCCAATTGGGTGGCCTAGACTTCGGGAACGTATTCTCTCACAGTTCTGGAAGCCAGAAGTCAAAAACCAAGGTGTCGGCAGGCCCATGCTCTCTCTGAAAGCCCCGATCTGCTCCATGCCTCCCTCTTGGCTTCCAGCACTGCCCACAGTCCTTGGCTTGCAGGAGCATCACTCCAGTCTCCGCCTCTGTCCCCACATGGCCTTCTCCTGCGTTGTCTTCCCATCACCTTCCTTCTTTGTGTATCTGCCTCCCCATGCAGGAATACCAGTCATGTTGGATGAGGGGCCACCTCCGTGATCTCCTTTTAATTTGATCATCTCTGCAAAGACCCTGTTTCCAAATATGGTCATATTCACAGTTCTCAGCACTTAGGACTTGAGCATAGCTTCTTGGGAGCCACAAATCCATCTATAACACGTACTAAGCTCATTTCTACCTCAGGGCCTTTGCACCAGCTGTCCTCACCATCCGAACACTCCTGTCTCCCCAGACTGGACCTTCTCATTGTTCAGTTCTTAGCCCCACGCCATCTTCTCAGAGGGACTGTCCCTGAATCTCCCAGTAACCCTCAGCACCCTTTCCCATTCCCTGCTTAATATGCTGCGGAGAATCCAGAACAACCTTAAAACTGACCTGTTCGTTCACTCATGTCATTGTTTTGTCGTTGAGAAGGTGCTGACATAGGTGGAGATGGGAGTCAACTAGACCTTAGCCAAAGCCCTGTGTTGCCAGTTACTGGCCACTATGAAAAGCAAGTCAGTTTATCTCTCCCTCCCTCAGTTTACTTGGCTGTAAAATGGGTTAATTATAACATCTCCTGCTTCCAGGCCCATGCTTAAACCAAAGTCAGGTAAAGTATGCAAGGTGCTCAGGTATCAGCAGGTCCCCAGGAAATGTGGCTCCATCTGCACCCCCACCGACAGGAAATCTGGTGCTGGAGCCTCCCCCAAGTGAATATGGACCACAGGGCCCAGGACTGTGTCTGTCTCGTGCCCAGCTCTTGCCCCAGCAGGCAGCACATAACAGGTGCTCAGTAAATATTTGCTGAGTGAATGAATGAAAGCAGCAAACAAAGGCTGAGCCGCCGGCCCCGGGGCCCTGGCACGTCCATCCGTGCACCTCGGGCTTCATTCCCATGTGCCTCCCGGAGGTGGCACCGCCAAGCCCAGCTGCCTCTCAGAAGGGTCTCCGGGTGTCTTGTTTCCTAATCAGTCACCTCATCTCCCCTCCACACCGGGTGTCACACTTGTTAGAAAAGCTACGAGTCCCCACAGCCGTGTTTACCGTCGATTTGAAATTATCTATCACTCAGGCTGCCTCCTGCCTGCCCATCAATCTTATCACCTGTGGAAGAGCCAGCCTGGGGGCCACTCCACTCGCCTTTGTCTCTGGCAGGCATCAATTTTCCTCTCTCCTGACTCCAAGCCCCTCCTGTATTGAGCTGCCTGTTCTCTTCCGCTGCATTGATGGATGTTTCTGGATGGATGGGCCCCAGGCCTCCCACCTTCCTTCCTCCCTACAGGATAGTCCCCCTTGCCCATCCCCAGCCCAACGGGGCCCATCCTGAAGCAGAGCCCCAGAACACCCCCCGGAGCTCAGGGGAAGAGTGAATCTGGTTCCAGGTTCCGGGGCCTCAAGCAGGCCATCCCCCCACACCCCTGTACGCCCTGCCTCCTGGGAGCAGCAGCACCAGATTTCCTGTCCAGGAAGACACTTCCTGGGCACCTACTGGGCACTTTAAAAGCTTTGTCTGATTTCAGTTTCGCCTTGGCCTTGGCAAGCCAGAGCTGCTATACTTACCCCGCTTTACAGCTGAAGAAACTGAGGCACAGAGAGGTCAATAGATTTGCCTCAAGTAACCAGCAAAAGCTGGCAGCTCTGAGCTTCAGGGGAAGGTCTAGCTGATCCCCAGACCCATATTGTCACCACCAGGAACAAGGAAGTTCTTGAGGATAAAGATGCCAGTTTCCCTTAGTTCCGAGCAAGAAGTGCATCTTCCTTTCCAATCACCTAGAGCAGGTGTTCCCAACAAGGGGCAATCTTGACATCTCAGGTGAGAGGGGGGCATTTAGCAAAGTCAGGGACGTCTTGGTTGTCACATCTGGAGAAGGACGCCCAGCACCCGGCGAGCAGAGCCCAGGGCGGCTCGAATCCTTCGAGCTGGGACGTCAGCAGCGTCCTCTGGGGGCAGAGGAGCCCACACCAGCCCAGCCTCAGGGCTGGATGCGCCGCCACCCCGGGGTGCTGCGGGTCTGGGTCTCCAGCAGGGCACCACCAGCCCGTGTGGCCACTGAGCCCTGGAAACCCATAGGTGCAGCTCAGCACCCGCACTTTGAATTTCATTTAATTGGAATGCACTTAAAATCCAATAGCCACCTGTGGCCATTGGACAAAGAGACGACCGTACTGGACAGAGCAGCAGTCCGGGTCGTTTCTACCTAAGTCGATCCTTCAGCTTCTTAGAGATGACCGAGGGATGAAAGCAGAGAGAACATACACCCAGTCCCTGGAGAACACCGGTTAGACGACTTTTGACCTTGAAACTGAGAAAGACGGCGAGGGAGCCAAGAGGAAGGTAAGGAGGAAAGGACGGACGAGGCAAAGACATTAACCCGCAGGCACACGCGGGGGCTGGTCGTCTGACTGTGCCGCTTCTCGCTGTCCTGAGCCTCTGTTTGCCCATCTGTGCTATGGGTGCAGTCTTTTGTTGAAGCAGAATAGGGAGGGTCCAAGATCCAAGAGAAGACCGTGGGATTGACCACATCTCCTCAGACACTCCCACATGAAACCCAAGAGCCCAGAGCACCTTGGAAATGAAGAAGCCTGGAAACATTGTGAGAACGGTCTACATGACCAGGATAGCATGGACCCAGGAAGGCTTCCTGGAAGAGGAGGCTTGAGTCTGATGCTAGAAGGAAGAAGGGTACGCATGAGCAGAGGTAAGCCCGCGGGGGAATGGGGTGCCCTGGGATCAGAGACCCCCTGGAGTCCCGCCTCCAGCTCCTGCCCACTGTGCCACCCCAGCCACACCTCGCCCCCTCCAGGTCCCGGGGCCCTCACCTGTCTTCTGGGCCTAACCGCTGGTCTGCCTACGACGCAGCGTAAAGGAAGGCTGCGTGGCCGGGGTGCGACCTGGAAGCAGATTTCTGGAAGCAGAGTCTGCACGGCCGACTCGGGTTCAGATCCAGGTGAAGAGGCTGCATGACCAACCAGACCCGGGGTGCACTTGCCGATAAATGGGGGGTAATCAAAGGGGACCATGAGACCACACAGCACAGACAGGGTGCAAGCACTCACCCCGTGGCCCTTCTTGCTCCACTTAGAGGCTCTGATCTGGGCACCGGCTTGGCACCCAGCACCTTTCAAGGCGCCTGGTTCACCCTCCCACCCCAGCTCACTCTGCCGCGTAACAGCGGGGGAGCCTGTCAGTCCTTCGGGCTCGGCAGGAAGAGATGCCCCATCACGGATGAACACGGAGGGAGTTGGGGGAGGCACGGGACAGTCAGCAGGTGCTGCCCGGGCTGACCGAGGCTTGGCGCGATGGAGAGATGTTTGCGGGTTCAGACGGAGTCTCCTGAGGGAAGCTGGAATCGGAGCTGGCAGGGGCTGGGGGCAACATGGCAGGGAGAAAGGAGGAGCCCCCGGCCTCTCCCTTCTTCCCACTCCCACCGGGAAGCCCGGGCAGGGCAGGGGTGAGCCAGCTGGGGAAGGGATCTGAAGGCCAGAGGCCCAGGCAGCCCGGCTGCATAAAAGGCGCATGAGACCCAGAAAACAAAGCTGCTGGCCGGAGCTCGCCCATAAGCCTGTGCCCAGAGCCCCAACCCTGGCCCCTTGGACCAGAGTCTTAGCGCAGTTTCCTCAGACGGCAACGTGACACCGGCTGGCCCTGCGGGGACGGGGCCCGGCCCAGAGGCTGTCCGGCTGGAGAGAAAGCAGGCACCGGCCCCGCAGGCAGGCGGAGGGCTGGGATGTGACCTGGAGGAGGACAGTGCCCGAGGAGACAGCCACCTTCTCCAGAACCGCATTAGCAGCGATTTCCCGAGGGGACGGGGACGGGAATCGCCTGTGCCAGCGTCGCCCATTTGTAATGGCAAAGCAAGCATTTTTCCACCCTTAATGGGGGACCCAACCAATCCGCGAGACACCCGATTTCTCTTTGTCTTTCCCCTGCCAAGTCAGCAAGCTGACTGATCTCCCCCGGGTGATTAATTTTCCCCTTGACACCCTGGGGAATGAGACATTTGTCCCAAGGGTAGCGAGACAAAGAGGCAGGGCTGAGTGCAGGCGGGCAGCGGGCACCGCCAGCCTGACCCTCCGCCCCGGGGTGCAGGACGGGCCGGCGGGGGCTGAGGTTCCTGGGGTTTAGCAAACAGGGCCTGGCCAGGAGATCGGGAGGCCCAGCAGAAGGCCCACCGTGGGCGGAAACGGGGTTCTGGGGGGCCCATCTCCACACAGGGTTTCAACAGTGTGTTGGGCCATGTTCCTTCCTGAATAGCTACGATTCAAGATCAAGCCTCCTAGAAGGAGGTGGCGAGGCCAATGTGAGGCCGCGCAACATCTCAGGTGCCACCTCCCATCTGCAGCCACAGCCTCAGGCAGCGGGCACAGGGATGCAGAACCAGCTGCTGGGCTCAGCCTCGGCTGTCTCTGGCTGCCAGATTTAGGGCAAGTTGCTAACCTCTCTAGGGCTCAGTTTCCTCACCTGTTAAGTGGAGCTAATAACGTGACCAACCGCCCAGGGTTGCTGGAAGGTGCCCCATATCGGGTGTCCGAACCCTTAGAGCTATACCCATTCGCAGGGGGTACTCGGGGTGAAGCTGGTGCCGGGTCCATCTGGGAGGGGGGAGCAGTGGAAACCTCTGCATCTTGAGTCATTCTCAAAAGCCATTCTTGTCCCACGTGAGCAACTCTCCTCAACCCATTTCTGTCATATGTTTATCGGAATTGATTCTATTTTTTGCTTAAATTTATTATATTTTGATCTTAAATGAGAAATCGCTTAAATGTCACTGGAAGTTAAGCAGAGGAATAATTGCCACGAAAGAAAACATTACCCTCAATTCTCTCTCGGCCCTTTTGAAGGACATCCAGGTGTGAGGAGAACGGCCTCTCTCCCTCCAGCTTCCCACAGAAACTTGGCTCTGTCCCCCAGAAAGGGAATGGAAATTCCTCCATCTGAGAAGTGAATGAATGAAATGCGTGTTCAGGCTGCTGGGTCAAGAGGCCAGGCAGGGAGATGACAAGCAACGTAAATTTATTTCTTGCTGTTCTAGAGACTGGGAGTCCAAGATTGGGGTGCTTGCTGGTTGGGTTCTGGTGAAGACCCTTCTGAGCTGCAGAGTGCCAACTTCTCGCTGTCCTCACGTGGCAGAAGGGGTCAGGGGTTTCTAGGGAATCTTTTATCAGAGACTAATCCCGTTCAGAAGGGTTCTACCCTCGTGACCCGATCACCTCCTAACATCATCACATTGGGCTTCAAATTCCAAATAGGAATTTTGGGGAAACACATACATGTCATAGCAATTAATGAAAAAAAAATAGTGGATTCATGTTTGGTTGGATGGATGGAGGGTGGAAGGAAGGAAGGAAGGAAGGAAGGGTGATTGGGTGGATGGATGGATGGATGGATGGATGGATGGATATATTGAATGGATGGACTGATGGATGGATGGATCAAAAGAGTGAGGGATAGAGAGAAAAGAAGAAGGAAATTACAAAAGGGTTTATGGGTGGAAGAGGTTAAAGGAAAGAAGGAAGAAAAGAAGTGAGGGAGAGAGGAAGGAATAAGGATGAGTGGATGGGTGAATTGATAACTAGATGATAGGTATTTGGGTGGATCATTAATAAAAAGCATAAAAGAGGATGGGTGAATAGAAACATGTGCATGAAGATGGGAAGGAGAGAAGGGAAGGAAAGAGGGAAGGGATGAGGAAGAATAGAGGGGTGCTGGGCAGTAAGGTAGTCACCAAGAGATTTAAATATATTAAACGAGATGCTGGTAGTTGAGGTTGTGCAGGAAGGACACCATGAAAAGGAGACAAAAAGAACACAAAAGTAAGGGTACACTGATCTTCAGTTTTCCCTGCCAATGACACGTCTCCTCTCCATCTGAACCTGTCTCCCACTGCCCCTGCATCCATGGAGACTTTCCCAACCCCGTGTCCTTGCTCACATGAACCCCCTCACCTCAAATACCCTCTCTGTCCCTCCCCGTTCTCTAGTCCACCCAAGGCCACCTCAACCAGGTGATACCAACCTCCTTCCTAGTTCTGGCTAGAAGGTTCCAGGGACTCTCTCACGAGCTTGTTTGTGCTCTAAATGGGAGTGTGCTTGAAAAGTGCTGTGCAATCTGGAAAACAACATCCAAAGGCTGGTCAAGGATTTGGGAGGTACCCACCAAAGGGCACTGGGTGCTCGTTGTGTTCCAGGCACTGTACTAAGCTCCTTTTCACCTGCACAGTTGTCTAAGAAATGGCAGGGCTGGCACTGGAGGGCAGGGCTGGGGTCTCTCTAAACATGTGTAACTGATGAGTTGGAGAGCTGGTGCACCCTTATTTTCTGTGTCTGCTTAGCCCAACTACCCCCAACTAGACTGCAGAGGCAAGAAGTAAGTGTCTAATTCTCTGTAGGTCCTGCTCCTAAAGCAGCACCCTTAGGTGCTAAGTGAACCAACAAAATAAGTCGCCCTTGATTCTTAAAGATTCTCTCCTCTCTAGCCTCACGCTTCCTCCCCCAGGCACACTGACACTCTCTCCCCAAAAACCCCGTGGATTTGGGCCACATCTCCAAAACACTGTAAGCCTTTCTCCTCCTTGATCTCTGCGCTGCCATTCCCTCCCCCAGAACACCCCACCCCCAATCTTTGTTGCATCAGTGACTCAGATACTCAGGACAAGCAGTGGCCTTCCAAATAATGCTCACCCCGATCGCAAAGGTGGGAACTAGCCCCCCACTTATGGATGAGCCCCTCAGTGCAGGGGCTACGTCAAGTTCACCAGGATGATGGCTGCAAATGTCAGGTCTTTCCCAGCCTCGGGAAGCGGAAACAAGGGCTCGGTCTTGCACAAGCCTTTCTAATCCAAAGCAAACAAATAAAGCCTGGAAGAGAGACCCGGGAAGCAGGCTCTCCCGCACATCAGTGCCCACCGCCAGCTCGGGGGTTCTAATTGCCTTAGGAACCACCTGGTCTCCATTTAGTAGAAAACTGCCCCCTTTGCTTGGCGCAGCGGCAGTGCCCCCCCCAAAAAAAAAAGGGATCGTCAGGTGCTTCTTGGCTGGGAGCACAGAGGAGGCTGGGTGGACTCGTGCCTGTGGCCGGCCTGCAGCCTGCCTGGGTGGACCAAGAGGCCAGCCTGGAAGCGCTTCTCCTGCCGAAGGAGAGGGGTTCACTTGCCACATTGCTGGGGTTTTGTTTTCTTTCTCCTGCTCCTGGCAGAGGAGCCTGGCAGAGTTGGCTGCAAGCCCTATCCCTGGAACTTGCCATCTCAATTAGGACCCAAGATGAGCAGAACACCTGATGGGGGGGGGGGAGAGTGGGAGAGAAGCGGGGAGGGAGATGCTCTGGGCTGTGTCTCTGGAAGCAGAGATCCAAAGAGGGAGGACCTAAAAATCCCCAGGCCTCAACATCCTGTAAGTGAGGAGAAAGGGGATGCTTTCTGTCTCTACTACTAATCAGAGTTTCCATCCAGTGGAGACCTATGTGCAAGCAGGGTACTAAATATTTTACGTGCTGGGGCCTCCCTGGTGGTGCAACGGGTTAAGTCTCAGCCTATGAAACTATCCGCAGCTACTACAGCACGAGTTCGATCCCCAGCCAGGGAGCTTCCCATATGGCACAGCAGACCTCTCCTGCCTCGCCCGCTGCTCCCCTCAGCAGTGTATTTCGGTCAATCTGCCTGTTCTACTCCCCACTCTGTCTCTGGTGAATCCTCTCACCACCCCCACACCTCTGGCCTTCACCCCAGCTTGTATGCAAAAATAAACCTTTAAAAAATACTTTATGTGCTTTATCTACTTCTTCCTGGCAATTTTTGCAAGATCAATATTCACTCATTCATTCCTACAGTATTTCTTAAACACAGACAGATCCTATTCTCCATCCTAAGGAATCCATGATGATCTTTCTAGACAGAGCCCCTGCCCTCGTGGAGTTTATAGTATGGTGGGGGGAGCCATGCAATAAGCAAATAACTAAGTAAGGATTTTAGAAGGTGATGGGGAGAGGCCTCTAAGAACACAGGCAACATCTGAGCTGAGACCTGAATGAAATAGGAGAGCAAGTCACATGGATGCGGAAGAGCTAGCCAGACAGAGGGAACAGCAAGTTCAAAGGCCCTGGGGTGGGCATGAGCTTGTGGGTTTGAGTGACACTCAGAGGACCAGTGTGGCTGATGCAGAGTGGGCAAGAGGGCGTGGTGGGAGGTAGGACAGGGAGGTGGCAGTGAGTGAACCAGGTAGGATATGGAGGGCCAGAGATGGGAGTGGTTCGATCTGATAGAAAAGTTACTAAGACCCCTCTGGACGCAGGGATATTGGGTAGGGTAGTACTGTGAGAGAGGAGGCCGGAGTCTGGTCCTAATGCCTTAGTAGAGGTGCAAGAAGACCGTTGCTCAAACCAGGGCAGTTGCAGTGAGGATGGGGAGAAAGACTTGTTCTGGGGTATAATTTGGAAATGGAGTCAACAAGAAAAATACTCTTCATCCCTAGCAGGCAAACCGAGGCTCCAGGTGAGCTTCAATTGCCCAAGGCTTCCCAGTGAGTTAATGGAACCAGGATCCCCAGGTGGAAACCTCCCTGCACCCCAAGCCACCACCTTAAAATGGGGATCCTAAAAGCATTTCTGCAAAGAAACAAAATCCATGGGCTTTGCAGCCATACAGGCTTTCTGGCAACTACTCAACTCTGCTTGGAACCCACAAGCAGTCACATGCAGTAGGTAAGCAAATGGGCATGGCCCTGTGCCAATAAAGCTTTATTGACTAAAACAGTTGGCTGGCCCTGGAAACAGGGTTTGCTGGCTTTTGACCTAAAACAACCCAGGAAGACTTTCAGAAGAAAAGAAATCATTGAAAGAGGCAAAAATAACTTTATTAACCGATGTAGGTTAATAGGACGGGACTTCTGTGTCTTGAGAATATAAACATGCCCACTGCGGAGAAGCAGGCACGTTTGACTTAAGCTAGGAAATTTCCAGCACCGCAAGGTGGTCCTCCCGGGAAGGAGGACTGAGCTGGAGACACCCAGTGGTGTCTGCCTGGCTGATGACCTGGGAGGTGGGGGACGTGGACCAGCCCCGAGCTGGGGATGTCACAGCTGTGCTAGGCTGGAACGCCACCAGGCCACCACGCTCTGCGACGGTCCCGGGAGAGAAAGGGGGACACAGATGCTATTCCAGAGCATGAAATGGGTTGGGGAAATGGAGATGTCGCCGGGGGAGAGAAAGCAACCCTTGGGGCTCCCGTCGTCTGTGTTAAGACAGCACTGGCACCACCTGCAAAACAGAAGTTGCTGTTTTGTTTAGGTGTGTGTGTTTGGAGAGCCTGAATTTTTCTTTTCCTTTTTTGACTATTATTCATAGGGAGGTGATGCCGGTTTATAACAGTGTGTATGATTTAGGGAGGTGGGGTCACCTCTCCAGTTGCGCGTTAGTGCACCCCACCCAACGCACATCCATCACAGGGGTCCATTCTGACCCTCTCGCTCCTCACCTCCCACCCTTCCCCTTAGTCACTTCCATTCTACACTCAAATTTCTAGGGTTTGTTTTGGTCTGGTTTTGTCAGTTACTATGTTTTGTTTCTCTACTTTCCCCATGAATAAAATCATCCAGTATTTGTCTTCCTCCTTTGGACTTGTTTGGATTCGCAGAATCACCCTTGGAGTTGTTCGGTGGTTTAACAAAGGCATTTCAGCAACACCAGGTGTGTGCTGCTTCCTCTTAAGAGACTCGGGTTCTAACACTGAGGCTGGCTGAGCCTCAGTTTCCTTCTTGACTAATGAGGAAATGCTCGAGGAAGAAGTGCACCTCACTGGGGGAGCCCAGCACCTCTCAACCTTGGTGCTGCATCAGAGTCACCTGGGAACTTTTAAAACACACCCCAAAGCTGGCCTCCCTGGTGGCGCAGGGGTTAAGTCTCAGCCTATGAAGCTATTGGCAGCCACTGCAGAACGAGTTCGATCCCCAGCCAGGGAGTTTCCCACAGGGAGCAGCAGACCTCTCCTGTCTCCCCGCTGCTCCCTCAGCAGTGTGTTTCAGTGGATCTGCCTGTTCTGCTCCCCACTCTGCCTCTGGTGAATCTTCTCACCCCCCCCCCACCTCTGGCCTACACCCCAGCTCTTGTATGCAGAAATAAATAAATCTCTTTAAAAAATAAATAAAACACCCCAAAGCCCAGTGCTTCTCCCCAGAGATTCAGCTCCAATCCAGGGTGGGGCGTGGCCGTTGGGAGGTTTGAAAGTTGTTCTTTAAGGTGACTCCTGGGTGTCGCCAGGATCGAGACCTCCTGGACCGGATGTCTTACGTGGTTATGGGAGTAGGGGTCACAGGGCACCTGTGACGCGTCTGGAGGGGTCGTAGGCTGTCACCGAGGGGGGTGCTGGCATATCCAGTTGGGGGGGACCAGGGATGCTGTTGAACATCCCACACTTCCCAGGAGAGCCCCCAAAGAAACCCCCCCACCCCAGTGCCAGGCTGAGGAGTGCTCCCAGAGGTTTGCCAAGTGACGTGAGGGTCTAAATCTAGGAAAGACCCAAATACGACACCCTGACAGCAAAGGTTCAGCGCTCCCGGTTTGAGCATAAGGCCCTCCTTGCAGCCCCCTGGGGCCCGCAGCACCCGGCACACCCGTCAGTGCCCAGCCAGGGCGTCGGAGGCCACGTGGAGCACACACAGCAGAGGCGCCGGCGCAGGGAACAGGTCTCTCTGGTGATAAGGAAGCTGAGAGCTGGGGAGGCAGTGGGGGACATCCTCAGAAGGGGCCAGAGCCACAGAGCACAAGCGGCGCCCCAGAGGAGCTAGCCACGGGAGGGGGGGACGCCCTGGCTTCTCCCTTCCAGGTCCCTCGGGTCCCCTGACAGTGCCTTCCAGTGGCCAAACCACACTGACCAGGAGCCTAGAAACATCCACAGCCCCGGGGCAGGCTGGAGCAGGCCAGGCCAGGGATGGGCCTGAGGGTGAAGTGGCCTAAGACCCACCTGCTATTCCCACCTCTGGCCTGGGTGGTGCCCGTCCGTGTCCGACAATGCAGAAGGGGCAGCCTTTGGTTGGACTCGCAGCCTTCCCTCTCCCCCCCCCACCCCGTCTGGGTAGTTTCAGAGGCGGGACCCTTGGCCAAACCAGCCCGCTGTCACCAGCACTGAGCCCTGGCTGGAGTCCGTTGACATATAATACCGTGAGCCCCTGCTAGAGGCCCAAGCCAGGACTGTGAGCTCTGGGTGCTCAGGAGTCCAGAGTGGTAAGACAGGGCCTGGCGTCTCCATGGGAGACAGACAGAAAGCAAATCAGCAATGTGCTAGATGATCTCAGGGAAACCAGGGCAGTGTGATCAAGTGTGGTCAGGGGCTGTTTTCAGCAGAAAACAACAGAAGCCTCTCCAAGGGGATGTTTAAGCTGAAGCTTAAAAAGTAAAGAGAGGAAGGACCTCCCTGGTGGCACAAGGGGTTAAGTCTCAGCACTATGAAGCTATCCCCAGCCACTGCAGCATGAGTTCAATCCCCGCCAGGGAGCTTCCCACGTGGTGCAGCAGACCTCTCCTGTCTCCCCACTGCTCCCCTCAGCAGTGTTTTTCAGTGCATCCGCCTGCTCTGCTCCCCACTCTGTCTCTGGTGACTCCTCTCACCCCCCACATACCTCTGGCCTACACCCCAGCTCTTGTATGCATAAATAAATAAATCTTAAAAAAAGAGAAAGAGAGGAGTCCTGCTGCTCTCCAGGGGAAAGTCATCCCAGATGGCAGGGACAGCATGTGCAAAGGCCCTGTGGCTAGATTACACCTGACTCCAATGTGTTTCAAGAGAACAGAGAGCAGAGCAGTCCAGGGTCAGGGAAGGGCCGAGCTAGACTAAAGAGCCAAGGTCATGTCAGTTGTGCAGTCCAGGGCCACCGAGTGGATTATGCTTTAAAAGAGATGGGCCGACTTCTGTGTTTATAAGACACCACTGTGTGAGGCTTTGGGCTAAGTTGGATGAAAGCACTATAGTATCTTGGATGCACCTGCATTTTACTGACTAGCAAATTTTCCCCTCTTCCCCACCCCCAAATGGGAGGGTCATTATAAGGTGATCACACTTTCATCTCAGCCAGACTGAAAATGTTCACAAAGGAAAAAGTATAGTGGGTCCCATCATTATAATTTTATAATAGAAAGAATATTTTAGCACAAAAAAAATGTAGGAAGGACGTAACCTCAGGAGAAGGACAATGCTTTGTATTGAATACATTTGGTCGTGTGCAAAGCTTCATCCTGAATTTTCTGACTCCCTCTGAGGACGGGTGTGGGGGCTTTGGGGGGGGGAAGTGTGCACCCCTAGTGTGCCCTTGAGCCCAACGACTGACTGGGAGAGCTGAGGATCTGCCAGGGGGGATGAGGCATCTCCCAAGACAGGCTGCCTGGAAGCCCTTTTCTTATCAATAGTTCTTTAGAGAAACTGAAAATTCCCCACAAAGAAAGGCTCTAGTTCAACCTCCCCACAAAATGTGCTCCCCATCCAAGCTGAGCATCACTGAGTCATAAAACAGGAGATGTCACTGAGCCTCAGTTTATATTACAAATAATGCAAAACACAGACAGTATTTATTTGAGCTCTGATAGGTACCGGGCACTATTCCAAGAGCTTTATATGTGTTAATTCATTTAGCAATGATAATGGAATCATTGGAATGCATCCTATATAATATACAGACTGTTGTTAAACAATATATATTATATATCTTAGTATTAGACTATAATAATAACCCTGTAAGGCAGATATCACCGTTTTATAATGGGAACCCTGAGGCACAGAGAGGTTAAGTAACTTGCCTGTATTAACACAGCACAGAAGTGGTAGAGCTGGAATTTGAACCCCTGCAGCCCAGTTCTCATGCCAGTGATAGTCATGTTTCCACTATGCTGTTTAGGTTTTCTCCTTTGCCAAATACAAGATTCCATATAATACTGAACATGCTTTTTCAAACTGTGTATGCCCCACCCCTCCCTCCTCAAGATTCAGATCTGACTTCTATTTATTCATCCGGCAGAAATGCAGTGAATCCCTACTGCCCAGAAGGCTCTTTGCTGGGCACGGGGTGGGGGAGTCCCAGCTCCATGCCTTGGCAGAGAGCATTAGGGAGGGCACTCTGGGAGGGGGTAACTGAGGCAAAGGCCTGATATGTGAATGCTAACAGGAATAAGACGGGGGGTAAGGAGGCAGGGGAGAGGCATGGCAAGGCAGGAAGGATCTCCAGGAGAATGCTAACGCCAGGCAGGATTTGGGCACCTCATCACCCAGCTGCACCCTGCCTCTGAGCAGCAAAAAGAGCATTCCTTGGGGGCACTCACGGCCCCTTTAGGATTCTGTCCAAGGCCTGGGTTGAATGACATGTGTGTCCTCGAGGATCACGTCTTCATTCCATAAAACCGGGGTGAGCACCTACTTCACGCTGTGGGCGCAGCAAATACAGGCCCCGCCCTTTCAAAGACCCATATAGAGGGTGAACTGAAAGAGCGCGTGGCTACAAAGAGACAGGAGAGGGGGCTGAACAGACCTTGAGACAAGACAAGATGACCCCACTCTGTGCAGAGAACGGAATGAGCCCCTGGGCTGGGGTCAGAAGCATCTGGAAGAATTTTTAAATGCCCATCCCTGGGGAATCTGCTCCAGTTGGTCAGGCGTGGGGTTCCAGGGTGGGTGAGGCTTCAGGAAACTGGCAGGGGAGAGGGGCCTAATGCACAAGCAAAGTTGGGCAATGAGGCTGGATAGAGAAAAGGAGAATCGTTTTCTA
This sequence comes from Scalopus aquaticus, assembly GCA_004024925.1. Taxonomy (NCBI): domain Eukaryota; kingdom Metazoa; phylum Chordata; class Mammalia; order Eulipotyphla; family Talpidae; genus Scalopus; species Scalopus aquaticus. The sequence continues at coordinate 25,495 of PVIJ01018583.1, forward strand.
GGCAAGGGCCTCTGCCCTGGCAAAGGCGCAGGAGTTGGCAAGATGGTGCCACTTGGAGGAAGGAGAGAAGGAGGTCAGACGGCCGGTCCTGTGGGCCCCCAAGGAGCTGAGTTTTAAGCAAAGAAGTAACATTTTCACGTTAGTGCCTTTTAAAGATCACTCGCTCACCCCAGCTCTCCCCTTAGAGGAGAAAACAAGAGAGTTTGTTCCTCTGGCCCTAGGCGGCTACGGATTTCCTTTTCCAAAAGCAAAGCAATTCTAAGCTCTGGGCTGGGTGCCTTCTTTCCGCCAAATGTCTTCTCCTTCCTCCTGGGTGTCGAGACCCAGCTTCAAATCCCAGCTCTGTCCCAACAATCTGTGCAACTCTGCACCGCAGCTTTCTCATGTAGCCAATGAGGCAAGTGTTTTCTGGTTCCGGG